>JBBPBX010007478.1:34641-65173 GCA_038048925.1 Garcialebias charrua
AACATTTAACACTTTTCGTTTGATCTGAAGCTCTCGACCTTGACCTCTGACTTTAAACATCTGTTGGACTCCTGGCAAGGACCAATGCAGACATGTTCCTGTTTTCAGTTTTCTACATTCACCTTGTAGTCTAAGCTGTTTTTGCTACTGTTTTGCCATATTATTTTAATTTGTAAAACAAATAAAAAAAAATAATAATCTGTATGCCTCTTTTATAATTGTCTATTGTTGTTGCTGTTGTCCATTGTTGTCATCATTCTTTGTTGAAATCCGGTCTCTCTTGTAAATGAGTCCTCAAGGCTCAATGGGATTAACCTGTCTAAATAAAGGTTGAATGAAAATTAATACATGTATAAGTTAAAGTGCTATGTTGCATATCGTATGGCTGTTACTGAATATAAGTCACCAGCTCTTACAGCTGTTACACATTTTCTGTAGCAAATAAGCCTAAATAATAGGGATATGTTCTGACAAAGGAAAGTTTATAAAAATATTGATATTGGTTATCGGCCAAATAAGTTTTAGCATATCGGCATATTGGGTAGTGGCCAAAAATACAATATCATGCATCCCTAGAAATTTTATCGGCCAAATAAGTTTTAGCATATCGGCATATTGGGTAGTGGCCAAAAATACAATATCATGCATCCCTAGAAATTTTACTCTAAGCCTTTAGTTAAATATTTCCAAACCGAGGTGGTTTGACACAGTTTGTTATCTTTGTCTTTGATCTCAGGACAGTGTTACACTTTTACTATTTTATGCTTATGTTTATTAAATGTTTTAGTGTTTTAGTGTTTAAATGGTTACTGTTGCACCGAGGGACTGAGAGAAACGCAATTTCAATCCTGTGTATGTCCTGTACATATTGCAGTTCTGACAATAAAGTTGACTTTGACTTTGATTTTGCACTGACATTTTGATTCTGTGATCATTGTGCCTCCTCAGGGCAAGCAACCGGAAGCAGGAAAAAGATAGCATAGCATGAGCTAGCTCGTCGTCAGTCAATATTTTGATTATGAGCGTCTGCAGAAAAACAAAAAACTAAATCTGGGCAAGAGTTTTCATTTTCGACTCAGAGGGCGGGCGGTTCATTAGGGAGGTTGCTGGCAGACGGAGCTGTTGCCGTTTTAATTCACATGTTGAGACTTCTGTCATCGTGGCACTCCGAGCTGTCGGCATATTTACAGCTGACTCATAAATTACAGTTTCTACAACAGTCATAAACAGAGATGTTAATTAGAGTAATCAAAGGCAACTGAATGACAGCTTGTGACCTTATATAGTTACAAATCATGTTTAACATGACTCCAGCTACACGCGGGGAAATCAAACAATTTGGAAATGGTATTGATGCCGTTAAAAACTCAAGTTGTGCAATAAATGAAAAGGACTTTTTTGTATATAAACACAGCACCCTATTATTATCCACCTGAAAAGGGTCTTGCTCTTCTATCAACTTTAATGTGGCCCAAACCACAACGTGTCCCCTCAACAAATGCTAAATCAAAATGACCTGCTCAGCACCGTTACTTTTATTGCCATTTTGGGTTACCATGGCGACGCAATTGGCAAACAAATACGTCATTTTTCTCATTGAGAAACACTGACAGAACTCTTCACAGCTTCTAACTACCACAGTGAGGTAACATGGCCTAGAGGGGAGAGGTCTCTGAACTGATTAACATTTTAACTCAGTCAGTCTTTGAGATATTAAGCTGACATTTTGCATGGTCGTAGCTGAGAGCGAGTTGTTACGCATTCTTAACGCAAGTTTAAAATCCAAGATGGCCACCTTAGCTAAAAAGGGAAACAATACGATAACTCAACTATTTTTAAAGATATCGAGATGAAAATGGGTGTGGTGGTACATGACAATGATGCACAACACATTCTGAATTCAAATCTAAAAATGCAAGATGGCTGCCAAAGCTAATTTCAAATGCAACTCAGAAGTTTTTAGAGCTCTTTAGCTGAAATTCAGTATACGATAGCTGAAAACCATCCCTAATAGACTCTAACTGCAAACCAAACATCCAAGATGGATGCCAGAGCTAAAAAGAAAAAAAATATACTATAAATCAGCCATTTTTTTATATGTTATGCTGAAATTTGGTGTAAAGTTGTCATTTTCTAACCTGAACTTCGAGTCCGGCCCTAATCAGGGTCGGGCCATTAATGTGCGGGCTGGGCCGGTGTCTGGATTTTGTTTGCGTCAGCAGATGTGCGCGGCCAACGATCCAATTATATGTCAACATGGCTCGCCATACAATCACCGGCCATTTGACCGCGTGCTGACCGGCCTTGAAAGAAGTAAAAAGTTCAGTTAAGCTTCAGATGGACTGCTGCCAGCGATCCATCAGCCCAAACGGACGTTCATTCAGCTACTGCAGTCAGTGGACGCTCGCAGCCGATGACCCAAACAGATGAGATCACAAAATATTCAACATGCCAGAGCAGGGTCTGTGTCTGAATAATGCAGATTGCAGGCAGAAGCAGGGATTTAATGCACTTTGGCAGCCATGAAAGGACAAACACACCCTCAGCTTCGATCTTCGGCCCCTTTTATTCAGCTGCACGTGTCCGCCGACCGTTAATAACTTTATAAGCAGTCAAAGCTTAATTAAAAATGTGGGGGGCGTTTTCAGGTTCGGACCTGTAATTACTGTTAATTCGTCGGGTGGTGTTCGGAAATGATGGCTACGGGCTGGGGCCGGGTCTGATTTTTTTGGGCCCCAATATGAAACTCTAGTGTGTTGGTAGCTGAGAACAATGCCCAATAAATACTGAATAAATAAAAAATCCAAGATGGCCATCAAAGATACATTTAAATGGCTGTTTTTACACAGAGCTACAATTTGGTGTGATTGTAGCCGAGGATGCTCCCCATCACATACTGAATACAAATTGTAAAAATCCAAGATGGCCACTACAGCTTGAAAGAAAGAAAAAAGACTATAACTCTGATTTTTTTTTGCCATGTTGAGATTAAATTTAATATTGTGGTAGCTGAGAGTGAACCCCAACACATGGTACTGGCTGCTCCATGGCAGTCCCGGTCAAAATTTCTGCAGGAACTTTCTAGTTGGACCTTTCATCTTTCAGGGGTGATAACTCCAGGATTGCTGGAGTCTGAAGCAGAGGTCATTGTTCTACAACTTTCATTTTTTTAAATCTTTAAAAATCTTTTTATTTTTACTTTGGGCCTTTTGTTCACACATTTTCTCCCAGCCCTGCAGCCGAACGCCGAAGCTCGACCGTTGAGCCCGTGAATGACAGCAGTAACAATAATTCATGAAACGAAGGTGCTTCAAGCCCCACCAGCATCGCAGAAAGCCTCCTCGACAGGCAGGAGAAGCGTCTGTACGAACCTCGCCCCCCGCTCTTCCTCTCTGGAGTTGATTTCTTCCGACATGACAGAGCTGTGGAAGCCATGGGTGGAGGTGTTACAAATGCTCTGTCACGACGCTGAACACGCAGGGAAGCGTACGCCTCGACAGCTCTCAGAAGCAACCTGGGAAACCCGCAACGATTCAGCCTGTTTGACTTCAACCTTCATCTCCTGTTTCAACTACAGCAACAAACTGCTCGGCGCCTGCTCGGCTCAGGTAGCCTCGTTCTCATGGCAGCGGGGGAGACCGATCTGGCAACGAGAACAGGCAGGAGGACGGCTGCTGAGGAGGAACTTTACTCCCATTGATGCATTAAGAAATTAACATTTGTATACTGTATACAGTATTTTCCGCATGATAGGTCGCACCGTTATATAGGTCGCTTTGTCCAATTATTGTCCATAAATTGGAAAAATCCATAAACAGATCGCACCTTTATTTAGGTCGCATCTATTATGCGTCACCGCTACGCGACGCGTCAGCTCATTTGCCCTGCTGAAAATGGCGGCCACAGAAGCGAGCGAGCACGGAAGGACTTTACAAGATTAACACGGTAAAAACAATTATTTGTTTGCTAAAAATTATAGCTGACATTATAGCACAAGGGTTCCTGAGCTTAACCGTTCCTTAATAAATTCACGAAATGGTCAAATCTGCTGGATTTAAATTGTTTCGCTTTGACGTCTTCCAAACGGTCGCGTGCACTGCAAAAATAAATTGTAAATAAATCGAATTTTAGCTCAAATGTCTCATACAGGTCAACAGTTTGTAAATGAAACCCAAATAATTACATTCTGTAAGTTGAAAGAAAATCTGCCGAGTGGTTTATGAGCTATTTAGACAAAAAGTAGCAGGAAAATAACCCAAAGCTAACACGACACGATTACGTCTATAAAACAACAAATTTTATCTCAAATGTCTCATATAGGTCAACAGTTTGTAAATGAACACCAAATAATTACATTCTGTAAGCTGAAAGAAAATCCGCCGAGTGGTTTATGAGCTATTTGCTCAAATATACACAGAAATAAAACGAAGCTAACGCGACACGATTACGTCTATAAAACAACAAATTTTATCTCAAATGTCTCATACAGGTCAACGTTTGTAAATGAAACCCAAATAATTACATTCTGTCAGGTTGATAAAAAAATCTGTCCTGTAGATCATGAGTTATTTATCTAAATAGGATCCGTTTAGGTAGCTAACCGCTAACAAAAACGATGCTAAAAGATCAATTTTTTGTTTAAATCTCAAACATCTCATAAAGCTAGTCACTTGTAAATGCCCATACAGTGATTACTTTCTGTAAGTTTGATAAAAATCTGTCCTGTGGTTCTTGACTTATCTTGCTAACAAACAAAGCTAATAGTAGTTGCCTCCAGAGCAGGAGGCCGGGCAGACAGAGTAAGAGCTCCCCCATAGCTCTGCGTTCGGCCGAACGCCGCTCCGTGCGCGTGTTCTGTGCGCGCGCGTTCACCCGCACAGCTCTGCCAGCTCTGGAGTCAGCGGAGGAGGAAGCGATCACTTGATTTTTGGCAAAAAAACAAAAGAAAAGGCCAGATCAGGGATGAAGAAGAGGAATTTAATAAATTTGTGTCTCATACAAAACAGTCCGGCGCCGGGCAGTTTATTGTGAGACAACGCGTTTGCGTTCGTGCTCGTAAAATTTGAGCTTGGCGCGTACATGGTACGCTTGTGCCTTTGCGCACGGACGGCGTAGAGCGGCGTACGGCCGAACGCAGAGCTATGAGGGGGCCTTTAGTCAGACCAGAGGAGACTTTCTTCGGACACGAGGTAGGAACGGTCGGTGTATCCTAGCAGCCGAAAGTGGTACTGCACCATTTTTTGCCAAAATGAAAAACGGTCATATCTGAGCCAAAAATTGGTCCAAAAATATGGGAAAAAATCCATAAACAGGTCTCACCTCTCTATAGGTCGCAGGGCATGCAAATTAGGCAAAAAAATGTGACCTATAGTCCAGAAAATACGGTACTGCTATTTGGGTTGAACTGACCACAAAATTGAAATAAAAAAAATTATAGTTGTTTTTATTACCATTTTAAACAGACGATGGAGAATTCAGTTTTTTTTAATTTTTTTTATAAAAAGGTTTTGAAAGGCATTCTTGTTGTTTATTTCCATATTTCAGTCACCGTAAAAAAAAAACAATAAAAAAAAATACAACAGCTAAGTTGCCAGAAAAAAAACAACTAAAAATACTGTGAACATTTTATTTATACCTTTATTTTACCAGGAAGAAATCCAATGAGATCATCAGTCTCTTTTACAAGGATTTCCTTGTGTATACCGTAGTTTTACAGAGTTAGCAGTAATTTCCACAGTTTTACTGTATAAAATGTACATGTTATTCCATAAACCTAAACACTGTACTTATTACAAGTTTATGTAAAAATACATTAAAAATGCATTTTATATACTATTTTATGGATAGGCACATTAAAAATAAACCAATAACCATTTTAAACTGATGAATTAGCATAAAATAGTTCAAATTACGGTAAAATACTGGCATTTGTAGATGATAAAAATGTTACATTTACATATTCATATTTTTTATAAAATGTATTATTTTTGTATTTTTACACAAAACGCTACTACAGTGAAAACATGTTTATGTTTACAGAATACCAAAGTCCATGCTCAATAATCCAGATATAAAGTCCAACAATGTTCATTAAGGTCATCTGAACCGTCCAAATGACCTGACTGAACATTGTTGGATTTACAGAATAATATGTACATTTTACTTAGTAAAGCTGTTGAATTTACAGCGTACTCTGTAAAACTATTTACATGTCTGCCACACTTTTGTACAGAATTTCTCTGGCAACTCAGCTGCCAGTTTTATTTTGTAATAATGACAGATTTTTTTTACAGTGTATTATAGTGGAACTATTCACTAAAACATGGGAATTCGTTCAAATATACATTAGATTTCCTATTAACAAGACATGATTATATGCAAAAAAACTTTTTTTTGTTAAATAGATATAGTACTACGTATTTAAAGCAGTTGTCACTTGAGCTGAGATGAAAACAGAAGTTGGCATGGCAGTAAGAAATATCAGCTTTTTCCCATTAAGTCGCAATAACAGCAGGATTTATTACCTTGTGGACTCTAAATCAGCGTTCTGCGTTAATTTAATCTTTGTGGAAATGACCACGAAGTCACTGCATTAAATAAGAGACACAAGTGCCTTTTTATAGGCCCTCATGATGCCACGTTTGATATAAAACGCCGTAGTTTTAATTTGTCCTTTGAGACGTTTATGGAAATATCTTCTTTTTAAGCTTTTCAGTCGGCCCAAGTCTGGACACAAACAGCCTGCTTTGACTTGAAAATCAGGAAAAGTCCATGTTTACTTCTATATTTGGGGCATTTTACCATCATATGTTTGTTTATGTCTTGGGTTTTTCAGCAGGATGCTCTTTAGATTTAAACAAAATGGAGAAATTATGGAGCAGATTGTTGGCAACAGACCACAAGGTTGTTTCTTGTGTCAACATATGAACTCATAATTAGCTTTATAGAATCAGATTTTTTTTTTAGCTTGTTGTGAGAAAAGAAGTATCTAGGTTTTGTCACAGTTTGTGTATTGATTTTTGGAGGCATTTATTGAGACAATAAAAGGTTTTACCTACCACCTGTCAAGGTGCATCTTTCATGAGGAGCTTTTAGTGTTTTGTTTTTTGGCTTCCCTGTGTTCCCTGGTGAGTCCACATTCACCCTCAACCTGCTTCATCTGTGTTTTTATTCAGCCTGCCACGCCCACTTCACCTGTGCCACGCCCACTTCACCTTTTCCTCATTACTCAGCTGTAGCTCATCTTCCATTTACCTGCTCTGCATATTTCTATCAGTATCAGTAACCAGCACACCTGATGCCACTTCCAGATGACTAATCACTCTGTATGTCTTTATCATGGTTTGGTTATTTTAGCAGAAAGATAAGGAGGGACTCACCAAACCATCCAAATTTAATAATTGGGAAATTCAGATGAAGCTTGTTAAATTGATCAGTCCGCAACTGTTGTGTTCCGACAGCTAGTGATGTTCAATACCATGATTTCCTCTCCGATTCGGTATCGGAAATGCAGATCCGATACTGATATTTTGTGCAAATACACTAGCCTGGTTAAAACCAGACCCTTGTCCTTCACTTCACTTCGTACTAGGTGAAGGGAAATGAGAATTGAGCGGAGCTGCGTAGGAAGGCGAGGGCCAGGCTACAAATACACCAAATGTCTTGCAAATCTAAAAAAACAAACAAATAAAAAAACAAGTGTATTTCAAATCAAAGCTTCCTAAGGAATACAAGACATCAAAGTAATTTATTTTAAACTCTGGAGTATACAGTAGTCCCTCGTTTACCCTGAAGCTCCGCAATAAGTGTAAAACCGCAAAGTAGATATAGTAGTACAAGCAGTAAGTAGTTTATTTTAGTATGTATATATACAGTATGTATAGATAAAGGTGTTATAAACCTTTCCCATACACTTGCAATATTCTAAACAATGTTTCTAAACACTAAAGCTCTAAAAAAAAAAAAGCACAGAACGTCATGATTTCAGCTCCCTGCCTCTTCTGCTCTTTGCCACCTGCAAGCGCTCTTGGCCACGCCCACTTCTCCGCTCTGCACTGAGAACAGCTGATCATGCTCTGCACAAAGGTGAAGCAGGTGGTAAATAGCTCAAAATAGTTCATTATAAACAAAAACTCCATGCCGATCGTGCGGCTCATCCATCAATCAGCCAATTGTGTGTCATGTCCAATCTTATTTTGAAAAACTGCGATAGAGCGAGTCCGCGATGGACCACAAAGTAGCGAGGAACTCATTTACAATGTAGCTAAGCTTATACAACAACAGAAAATAACAAAGGGCGCACTGAGAAAATATGTGAAAATGGTGTTTCAAAAACAAACAAAAAAGAAAATAAGGAAAATCATAAAGCTATTAAAATAAATTAATATCTATTCAGAGTCAGAGTCAGAGTCAGAGAGTCTTTATTGTCATTTGCACCACATGTGGTACATGTGATGAAACGAGATTATGTACACAGGGTCCCAGTTACATCCAACAACAAATGCAAGAGAAAAACAGTAATAACATCTAGGATATGAACTAAGAAAAACATCCAACTAGAAATACACTAAGCCCTAGAGTAATAGAAAAACATCATTACAAACAGCAGCACGAACATGAGTCTGTATGAGCAGATGGTCACAGATGAACACAGCAACAAGAAAACAGATCAGCATCAGCATGATGTGATATTTTGCAGTGATTATTCTTATTATTTATTTATTCATGAGTCTAACAGCCTCAGGGTAGAAGCTGTTCCTCAGTCTAGTGGTTCTACATTTGATGCTCCTCAACCTCCGTCCTGAGGGGAGTGGGGCAAAAGAGTGTGTGCTGGGTGAGTGGGGTCTTTCATGATGCAGGTGGCTCTTTTCCTGCATCTGGAAGTGTAAATGTCTGTGATGGTGGGGAGACTGACTCCAACATCTTCTGTGCAGCCTTCACCACTCTCTGCAGAGCTTTTCTTTCTGCAACTGTGCAGCCTCCATGCCACACGTTGATGCTGGAGCACAGGATGCTCTCCACTGCACACCTGTAGAAGGAGGTGAGGACTGAGCTTCTCAGACCAGCTCGTCTCAGCCGTCTGAGGAAGTAGAGTCTCTGATGACCTTTCTTGATCAGGCTGGTGGTGTTGTTGCTCCAGCTGAGGTTATCATTCATGTGTACACCCAAGTACTTGTAGCTGGAGACACTTCCACGGCAGATCCACTCATGTTCAGTGGGGTGTGGGTTTGTTTGTTCCTTCTGAAGTCCACAATCATCTCCTGTGTCTTCTTCACATTGATGTGAAGGTTATTGTCCTTGCACCAGCTCTCCAGATGTTCCACCTCCTGCCTGTAGCTGGACTCATCATTGTTTGTGATGCATCCCACCACCGCTGTATCATCTGCAAACTTTACAATATGACAGCCTGGATGGGTAGCTGCACAATCATATGTGAGCAGAGTGAACAGAAGAGGGCTCAGCACACATCCTTGAGGAGAGCCAGTGCTGAGGGTTATGGTGGAGGAGGAGAAGTTGTGGATCTCACGGACTGAGGTCTGTTTGTTAAGAAGTTTAGTACCCAGTTACAAACGGAGGGGCTTAGTCCAAGTGTGGATAGTTTGTCCATCATCTATTAACTAGATCTCAATAGTTTAGTTACTTTGTGTTCCTGTTAGTTATACACATTACCTGAAATGACTGAAGTATCAAAAGTATTGATAATTTGATTTGAGAATTGATTCTAGAGCATAAAGCTCTGGTATCGGGGTGTTAATATTTCAGAATTGATCTGCACATCACTAAATGTAAGGATGTGATCAGCAGCCAGGCTGCTGGTTTCCAATAATTCAGTCCTCACCTCAGGAAGTGCAGCATTAACTCGGCACACAGGAGCCGTTAGCCTCCGTTAGCGCCACAGAGACCCTGTTGAAGCTGCTGCAGCTTCGGCTCGGGCTGAAGGCAGAGACGAGTGATTTACAGGCCGCGACACGCCTCTGCCCTCCGGCTCCGTCAGCTGATTTTAAATTACAGTTTGTTGGTTTCAGAACATTAGCTGATTACTCCACGGGCTCCACTTAAGCTGCGTTTTACGGCCGACAATGAGCCTAACTCATTACCATAATGCCGCTCTAATTTCAGCTGACGACCATCTCTCTGTTTGACACGCGGTTGAGGCCCGCAAGCGTTTTTCATGTTTAGAAAGATACGACAGGAGATGCAGCTCGGCTCGCAGTTCAGAATACTATCATGACTCAGCGAAATTACTCTCCTGAAATAATTTTATGGGTTCAAGCAAAGATGAGAACATTTACAGTCGTTTTGCTCACAGTTCTTGTTGGGGATGACTCTCAGCTACTTCAACACCAAATTTTAGCTTAATACTCCTACAGCTACTAAATAAAAGCCAACTTTGCGTTTAAGTTTGATTGGCTTTAGCAGCCATCTTAAATCCATATGACTCCAAAACTTACTGTACTTACTGCCGTATAAGTCAAATCAGTACAAAAATGTTTAATAAAGTGGGAAAAACAAAAAAACAAAAAAAAAGTCGCTTCGCCGTGTAAGTCACATCTATTGTGTCACTGCTGACCACCTGGAAATGTGGGCCGGTGTTGTGCTAAAAATTGATTGGCTGCCAAATGGCGGCCGTGGGAGCATGTACGAGAAGACTTTAACAAGAATTTAACAAGATAGCCACCCAAAAACAATTATTTGTTTGCTCGAAATTAATGGTAAATGGTAAATGGAGCTTATTTATATAGCGCTTTCCAGCCCCCTATGAGGGGCCCCAAAGCGCTTTACAATACCAACCATCCACACATTCATCCACACATTCATACACCGGTAGCGGCAGACTGCCATGCAAGGCGCTTTCCAGTCCTACCGGGAGCAACTCTGGGTTAAGTGTCTTGCCCAAGGACACAACGGCACATGGTGTGGGAAAACCGGGATTCGAACCTTCCGATCGGGGGACGACTGCCATTACCACTTCGCCACAGCCGTTAATTGGATTTTTAAAAAAGGAGTTTGTGTTAACCACAGGCATATTAACTCCTTTTTTTTCCAATAAAAGACAAACGTAAAATAAGCTCAACCAACTGAGATTCAAACCCGAGTCGAGAAAAGGCTTGGAGCGGCAACCCGACGCGTTTCCAGTGAACCATGTTGCTCTTTCAAGTTCCACTTTTCCTTTTAATAATAATAATAATGTCTTTTTCCTGTCATCTGCGTATGTTTCCCATACACAGACGAAATTCGTCTCTGCATTTAACCCAACCACCTACCAGGTGGTGCAGTGAGCAGCCCAAAAGCGCCCGGGGAGCTGGAGAAATAGGTGTGCACTCATAGACACCCCAAGGTGGGTAGTGGCCGGGGCGCGAACCCGCGTCCTTCGGGTCCCAAGTCAAAAGCCCTGCCACTACATCTTGGCTCCTTATCGGGTTGCCCCTCATAAACTTCTGGTTACGCCCAGTTATTTAAAAAAATTAAACTCATAAACACTAACATATATATTCAGCTAACACTTTTTTTAGGCGTTTCTGTAGTAAAATTTAATGAAATTCAGCTCGCGTCTATGGTGTTAACCGGTTCGACATTAGCGGCGTCTCCATCCCTTCTCTTTCCACCTCTCTACACACCAAGCGCGCACACTTAAGGCTCGGTTATAGGCGCGCTTTGGTCCGCAAGCTGGAGCGCGCGTGCTGCGCGCGCACTGTGCCGTGCGCGCACTGTGCCGTGCGGCTTCATGCGTTTACAGTGTCGCACGGCAGAGCATGGCAAAGTGCTGTTCTTTTACTGACCAGCAGGTGGCACTACCCTCTAAACCTGTGCATATGTTGCAAGAAAGGGTGTAGAAGAAGAAATCTACCATAGAAGAACTTTTTGAAATCACACAACAACAAAAAATGGCTTTCCATTCGCGTGCTGAACTGTTGTCTTTATTAGAGCAAATCATAATAGAACAACAGTTATTGTGTCTTGCGGTTTTAATGCATGGAGCGGAGGAGGAAGCGATCACTTGACTTTTGGCAAAAAAAAAAATCCAGAATGAAGAAGGGGAATTTAATACATTTTTGTCGCATACAAAACATTCCTCCATGCGGCGCGACGCCGTCTCCACGACCACAGCGGCGCAGACAGCTGCAGGCTCTGGCGTGAAGAGTGTGAAGGCTGGCTGTGAGGTCCCCACCCGACCTGTCAATCGCCGCGTGCACTAGCCTTGCGGAGTTTCAAAAAAATCAGAGGTGCACGACACGCGCCAAACCGACGAGCGGGGCCTACGCGCAGGGGCGGGGACGGTGATATTGCGTCACTTTTGGCGCGCGCACCCTCGCGCCCTATGCGACGCGTCAACCATAAACCAGGCTTCACAAGAACTCCCCACCCACTTCAAAAGAACTCCCCACCCACTTCAAAAGAACTCCCCACCCACTTCAAGGCGGCTCTCCGCACAATGCGAAATGAGCGGGGGCGGGCCAGGCTGGGCTCAGGGACAACCCGGGACGAGCTGGGCCGGGGAGGGCTGTGCAGTGCGAAAATGGCTAGAGATGAGTGTCCTGCCAAGACAAGTACCCTGGGGAGACACTGCATGCAGTGAGGAGAGTTGTTAAAAACCCAGAGTGGACTTTTGTGCTTTAATCAAGTGGAATGGATTTGTTCATAAAGAAATGCAAACAGAGCTGGGTGAACTAATATTTCATGGTAAATGTGCGGGGGTGTCCAAACAAATATTTGTTTTAAATGTGAGGGGGACATGTCTGAGGTGATGCTGCTTACCAGCTTCACATGCATGAAAAGAATGATGAAGTCAGCAGCAGCATTTCTGTAGATAACATACATTTATAATAATGCAGTAATCTAATAAAGAATTATTTCACAAAGAATTGATCTTTATTCTTTATCTTGCAGCTCCCACTGAATGCACGCAACTCAAAAACCTGTTTTATTTAACTACAGACTTTATTATTTTATTTGAATTAGACGGTTTTAACTCTTTAACTTTATTTATTCATGATCCTCAGAGGGAAAATCAACCTTCTTATTTAAGCTGTCAGCCTCAAATAAATATATCTAATTAAAATTATTTTTATTTTAATGCTTGTAGGGTTTTTGTTTAAAATCTCTACATTATTATTTTTTATTGACAAAATATTTATTTTACTGTAAGTTTTTAAAAAGTGTATTTTCCTCCATTGGTCCACCATCTGGGTCAACATCCAGATCCTCCTCTGTTATGCAGAGCTCAGAACTGATGCTTGGTTCTGGACCCCCTCCTCTGCGCAGTCACACCTGATTGTCCGCTCTTCCTCTTCTAACGATCTTCCTCTTCATCACCCACCGACTCACCCCCACTCTCACTTACTTTATCGTGCACTGAACACCATTCAACTACTTTTTCCTGCAGATTTGGTGCTTGACAAATAACTTGGAGCCTCCTTCAGAAAGGAGGGGGAGTTGTTTATGTGTTCAGCAGTGTGTGTGTGTGTGGGGTGGGGGGCTGCAGCTTCTTGCTGTAACGCGCTTGAGAGTTGACTTTATTCAGATAAAAGATGTGGAGTGGATAATTATAACTGTTTACTTGGCTTAACAAGATTTAAAATCTGTAGTTTGACACCAATTTAAATGGAGTCACTGACATGATGAGTCTTTCCTGCTGATATCATTTGACCCACGCATCTGCGCTTTGATTCCCTCCAAAGGGAGGAAACATTGTCAGTCAGAGGAGGCGTCGGAAACTTGAGTAGGAGGAGAAATCACCTTCTGTTATGGAGGCAGAGCGCCACTTGTTTCTACAGTAAAACTATATTTTGTCCCGGTGTGATGAACTCCAACTTCTGCATTGATTTGACTGTGAAGCTGCATACACACCTGCTTGCTTTTCTAAGACCCGCCTTCCTGTTAGTAATTGGTCAAAACAACGTGAGCTTCAATGTGATTGGACGTAATCGCTGTCCATCAATCAAAGTTAAGTTGAGGCGGACCAGCGGGCTGTCTCCAAGCCGGAGTCGGAGTGCTTCAAGCCTTAGTAATAGAATCATATCATTTTTTAAAAAACTTCGCTCCTCTTCGGGGGCCCCCTAGTTACCCTGGGGCCCCAAGCGGCCGCTTAGTTCGCTTATGCCTTGGGCCGGCCCTGGTCCTAATAGACAAGATGTGAAATATATTTTTTGTAATGCCACTATCTACCCTCATGGTTCTTCTCCCTTTTCATATCTAAGATTGTGGCGGCGCTGATAACGGCTGCGGCTTTGTACACTCGGCCCATCTTTCGGACGACAGTGCGTATACAATCATGTTGGGTTGTGCCTTGGTGCAATGTCAATGTCAATAAAGATATTCTGATTCTGATCAATCAGCCCTTAGAGTATGTGTTAAGAGTCAGTCTCAGCTACTACCACACCAAATTTTAGTGTATTTTCTATAAAACTGAGTTTCAGTCATTTTTGTGCTTACGTTTGCATAGCTGTGGCAGCCATCTTAAATTGACTCTTTATGGTAATCAGCTGTAGATGAACAGCCAGTGATTACCGTTAGAGAAGCTCATTAAAATCCACCGTATGGTTCATGAGATATTTTGCTAACAGCCGTACATGCACTGAAAAGGGCAAAACATAATCAGTCTTTGGGTGGAAGATATCCTTGAGTTGCAAATTCAAGAATCAAACTTTGCTCCTGGATGTGAACTAAAAACTGTGTTCGCGTCGCGAGTCAGCAAGCCGAGTTATGTTTCTGAATGAGATTAAAAGCTTTGTTTCAGCACCGAACCGGATTAATTCGTTTACAACAGCGGGGAGTTTTGAGTGGCGTACAGTAAACAGAGGAGGATAAGTCGACGCATCCGAGCTGAAACTCCACACAACTTCCGTAATTGCTGCAGCAAATGTCAAATCAAACGGCCTGTCGGCGCTCGGAGAACACAACTCGCTGCCGGCTCTCCGTCCCCGCGGGCCCATTCCTCCGTCTTCAGAGCAGGAAAAACGAGGACCACCGCGAGGAGATCTGCTCGTTAATTTGGAAAACAAACCGAACGGAGAACATGGCTGACTTGATGACAGCTGTCAGCGTGACGAGAGGTTTTATCAGGTGGGGCTGGTTCTGCTGGTCCAGAAGGGATGTGAGGGTGGGTGTAGCAGCTGTCACTCAAACGGGGTTCCTCTACTGCCAGGCCTTTTGTGTTTCGGCTGCATCTAATTCCTGGTTAACCTAAAGTAAACAAGCACTACAGAAAATACATTTTCTGTCAAACGCAGAGTGGAAGCTGAGCGCTAAATGTTTATTGAAAAACACGCTGAAGAAGCTAAAGCTGAGCTGTAAAATGTAAAAACTAAAAGAGAAAATGAGTGTTAAAAAAAAGAGGCTAAAATTAGCAAAATAAAGGCAAAAATGAGAATCACAAGCTAAGGAACAAAATTTAAGACAAGAACAACCAAAAGAGCAGCTAAAATCTACATGAAACATAGTAAAGTTCAAATCAACACAACAAAGGTTAAAATTTAAAAATAGCTCAAATTAACTAAACATATGCTGATGCCATAATCACCAAAACAGTAGCTAGAATTTTGCAAATATATATTTAAAAAATGACTGCCCAAAATAAAACAGTAGCTAATATTAACATTTTTTTTAAATTAACACAACTGTAGTAAAAAGTGACAAAATGATAGCTGAAGCTAATACAGGTAGTCCCCGACTTACGAGTTCCGTTCCTACGAGGTGCTCATAACACGAAATCTCGTATGTCGGAATCCGAAACACGTGTGCTCGTAAGTCCGGATTTTCGGTCGTAAGTCAGAAAATTTATGCTAGCGCTACTACGAACACTCGTTTTTCAACACAAACGTAAATACTAGTTCATAAACATGCTCAGAAACTTGTTTATAAACTGTTAGCTAACACACTTTCATCTAAAAACACATACCAGTGCTATATTTTCTGTATGTTCTGTACAAATTTGCTGCTCGTTGGTCAGCTCGTACGTCCGGAACCTCGTATGTCGATGCGCTCGTAAGTCGGGGACTACCTGTATACTGTATCAAAAAGTGTAAAAAATTAGCAAAGAAAATAGCTAAAACAAGCAAAACTACCAAAGATCAACAGCACAGCAGCTAAAAGCAGCCAAAAAAGATGCATAAAATACAAATAAAAAACTAGCAAAATCATATTGAAAATAAGCTACATATTGCAAAGAATAAAATAAATAAAAGCAAAACAAATGCCAAATTTAACATGTTAAAAACAGCATTTCATTATGACAAATTGAAAGCTAAAATAAGCTTAATGAGGACTAAAACTTTAAAACTCATAATTATGACTTTTATTCTCGTAATTATGACTTTATTCATGGCGGAATGGGCTTCCATAGTTTGTTCTGTACTAAATTACAGGAAACTGAAGTGTGCTGACCACGTTCATTTTTCCCAGTGAAATGTTGGCAGCAGACAGCTCTACAACAATCGGGTGGTGCCTGCTGGGAAGTGTAGGTGGAGGCTGGCGTATGTCTGATTGAGCTCCTACCCTTGTTAGACTCGAGTGTGCCGAACAGCGATAATCCCATTCCGGAGTGAGAATCTGGAATCTCCACA
This sequence comes from Garcialebias charrua, assembly GCA_038048925.1. Taxonomy (NCBI): domain Eukaryota; kingdom Metazoa; phylum Chordata; class Actinopteri; order Cyprinodontiformes; family Rivulidae; genus Garcialebias; species Garcialebias charrua. The sequence continues at coordinate 51,204 of JBBPBX010007478.1, forward strand.
ATGATATGAGGCCCAGAGGTCAGCGAGCTCCCAGTGTGGCGCTGAACGTTTACCACGTCTCCAGCTACGTCTTCGATTTATTCAAGTTTAAGTCAATAAATGACTTTCAATGTAAACCTGTAGACGTGGAATCAGGTGCACCGTGTGCCACATTTGCAGACTGTTTTCAGCTTTACAGAGCACATCCTGACTGCCTCTGTAGTGAGCGTGTCAAGACAGTGGCTAAAAATAATAAAAATCTTAGCACTCCTCAAGGGAATGCATATCACCCGCCACCTTTTATGTCAGAGTTTTAAAGGTTGCTAATAGAAACAATGTAGAAATACAAATTCGAGAAAGCAGACTCAGAGGTGGGATCCTGGCGCGGCGAGCAGCTTCACTCTGGTCTTATCTGTTGGCAGCGCTAAGGCGAGGCGCTCCATGCCACATGGCACCCGGATACACAGCGAGGCACCGCCACACACACCAATACACACACACTTTGGCTTCTCAGATCCGTTCCCCCAGGTGCTCGCACAGGTTCAAAAGAGTCAGCAGTAACAAATCAGAGTTTTATCCACTTGTGTCATTAGCATGGAGATGAAAACAGGAAATGTGCATCGATATGCTTTCTACTTCTTCTTCTCTAATTGGGGTTTCTGTTTGTATTTTAAAGGTTTGTCTGAACTACAATAAAATTTTAAAAAGCAGCAATACTACAACCCATTATCTACAAGTATGTACCTGGTATACACCAGAAACATATCTGGTATGTTTCAGGTATTTACATGGTTATATAGGCCTGGAATGTACAGTACTGGGTATTTGCCTGTTACTTACAAATATGTACTGTAAACACCAAACAAGTTATTACAGGGCATAGACTTGGAACTTAAAGGTACGTATTTTCTGGTGTATAGGTCGCACCTGTGTATAGGTCGCATTGTCCAATTATCACCAATAGATTGGAAAAATCCCTAGATAGGTCGCACTGGTGTATAGGTCGCACCTACGTTTAGCTCTGCTGCAAATGTCTGCCACAGGAGCGCACAGCAAGGCTTTTAAGAAGATTAACACTTAAAAACAATTATTTGTTTGATAAAAATTATAGCAAATATATGTCTGAGCTGAACTTTTCCTTAATAAATGAACGTAATTGTGAAATGAGCTGGATTTAAAAATTTGTTTCACCGAAAGTGATAACAAGCCATATATAGGTCGCACCTGAGTATAGGTCGCAGGCCTTGAAAAAAACCATAAAAAGGTGCGACCTATACACTGGAAAATACGGTACATACAAAGTACTTATATGGCACATACACAGTACTTATTAGACACATAATTAATTCTTATTGAGTACCTACCTGGGATATAGTACCTGGTATGTATTACCAGGTAAGTATATGGTATGTACAGATATGTATTCATTACTTATAGGTAACATACGTGGGACATAGGGGTAAAGTCGTACCTGGTACTCACGGGAAACGTACCTGGTACTCACGGGAAACTTACCTGGTACTCATGAGTAACATACCTGTTACTTGTCTGGGTAGCGTACCTGGTACTTGGTAATAGCGTACCTGGTACTCGCGGGCAGCGGGCCTGGTACTCGCGGGCAGCATACCTGGTACTCGTTGGTAGCATACCTGGTACTCGCAGGTAGCGTACCTAGTACTCACCAGGTCAGTACTTGTTATGTGTCAACTGCCTGGTACTTGCTGGTGGTAGGAGCTTGAGAGTTACCAACAACACAAACTTCAAGTGCTACTATTTAGGGCTGCGGTAGCTTGGTGGTCAGTGCTGCAATCTTGTAATTCTGAGGTTGAAGGTTCAAGCCCAGGTTGCATCAGGAAGGGCATCTGATGTAAAACAATTGCCAATTTTTTTATGCAAGTTTGCTTACTGTGGCAAAACCCTGAAGATGGGAGCAGTCAAAAGAAACTTACTTCAAGTGGTACTATGTCCCAAAATTTCAATAACTATTGGAGTCTACAGTATCCTGTTTTTTAGCTAAATATCTCGTGAGCCATTAAACACTTTATTAAACCCTTATGAAAGTAGTCATTGTCAACACAATACAAGATGGCTGTCGCAGTTAATCAACAATAAATGGCTTCAACTCACTCTAGTTTATAGATATTGAGCTAACATTTACTTTGGTAGTAGCTGAGCATAATCTCCATCACATACTGTAAGTACTAATACATGATGCATAATTTTATTCCTAAGGTTTATCCAAAACTGCTATAACTCCATCATTACCTGACAGAAGGGGATTTTAGTCTAAAACACTGGCATGAAAGGTGATGCATTCTTTTAAAGCATGCTAAGCCTTTATGTAGAAATTAATTATGTACAATAAAAACAACACTTGTCCTTACAGGCAAATGACAAAACCGTCTCTCTTCCTCTCTTGAATATTCTGTAACAAAGATGGTGACAGCAAAGAAGTAAGCCAGTTAATAACACAGGTAGAAAGAAAGGTGTTGATGAGATCCGGGGGAATTCATGAAGGGGGGACTCATATCAAACGCCAACACATTTGCAGCTTGGCATGTTGCCTCCGTGTTTGCAGAGGGGGAAACGGTATGAAGCCATGCCGACCGTCACTGAGTGAGAAAACCTTTGACGTGATCACAATGAGCGCCCCGGAGTATTAGCCGCTGCCTCGCAGCTCTAATGAAATCATTTCCTTTAGTACCTCTGATGTACAGACAGATGCATTTTCCACGCCGGGCCTCTCGATCGCTCACTGTCCTCCTGAACATAATGAACACATTACCTTTGGCACCCTCCTCACATCATTCTTCCCTAACAAGTGCCTGGCATCTCATGGGGGATAGTTTCAGCACTTGTCTCGAAGCCATCCTGGTAGGCATGCTTATGGTCCATCGCCATACCAGAGTTTCAAACTAGCTGTAGCTGTTTGGGTCAAACATTGAAAGTAACTGTGTGCTTAAAAGTAGAGATGGGGTCAATCCGATCCAGTATCGGTATCGGCCTCCGATACCAGCATAATTTATATATTACATATTGCGTGAGTTAAACCCAATGAAGTCACTCTGAGCATCACAACAGGAAACACCCAAACTTTAATAGCACACAAGAGGCAGGTCTATATCACAGACGTCCATCTCAATCATGGTGCGGATGGAACACTAAAATACCGCTAAGCATTATGGGAAAGACAACACAGTCCACCCCCCTTAACCGCTACAGTATATTGTGACCATAGGAGGTGGTGTTTCATGCACTGTTGCAGGTCACAGAATATGTGTAACAACAGGTTCAATCGACCGAACCAGAAACAGCTTCCTCTGACCTTGTTTCACAAACAAAAAGCAAAAAATATGAATCTCTAAACCTATTTAAAAAAAACTATGAACATAATTATCTCTAAAACTAAACCTAATGCGCAGGGGTGGTTGACTGCCCCACTGTTTTTAAGTTTCACTTTTGATTGTGACACTATGAGCTGTAATTCTTGTTGGCTTTGATCAAAGGATACATATTTAAAGGACAGCAAGGATACACGCAGTCTGTGGCAGGGAATACAGACCATCACAGACTACAACCCACCCCCACCCCACAGACATGTGACAGCTCAACCTCCACGCTGAATGAACTGAATGAGTTCTTCGCTCGGTTTGAGGCAAGTAACAGCACACCTGCACATAAATTCCCCCCCTCTCCTGATGGCCAGGTGCTGGCGCTGTCCTCAGACAGCGTAAGGCGATCATTCATCAAGATTAATGCCCGGAAGGCCTCTGGTCCTGACAACATACCTGGTCGTGTGCTGAAGGACTGTGCAAGGGAACTCGCAGCGGTCTTCACGGACATCTTTAACATCTCACTGAGCCAGGCCATCGTCCCCACCTGTTTCAAAGCCACCACCATCATCCCTGTCCCAAAGAAGGCAACGCCCGCATGCCTCAATGACTATCGCCCAGTAGCACTCACCCCCATCCTGATGAAGTGCTTTGAACGGCTAGTCATGAAAAGCATCACATCTGTCCTCCCTGCCTCCCTGGATCCCTTCCAATTTGCATACCGACCTAATCGCTCAACCGACGATGCCATCTCCTCTGCCCTCCACACAGCTCTCACACATCTGGACACGAAGGACTCTTATGTTAGAATGCTGTTCATCGACTTCAGCTCGGCATTCAACACCATCATCCCCCAACAGCTCATCCATAAACTGGACAGTCTGGGGCTGAACACCTCAATGTGTAACTGGCTGCTAGACTTCCTGACCGGGAGACCACAGACAGTACGGATCGGGAGTAACACATCTAGCACCATCACATTGAACACAGGGGCCCCACAAGGATGTGTGCTGAGCCCCCTTCTATTCACCCTGCTAACACACGACTGCACACCATCGTACAGCTCCAACCACTTCATCAAGTTTGCGGACGACACAACAGTGGTAGGTCTCATCAGCAACAACGATGAGACGGACTACAGGAACGAGGTGAGCCGCCTGGCCTTGTGGTGCGGACACAACAATCTCACTCTCAACGTGGAGAAGACAAAGGAGATTGTCGTGGACTTCAGGAAGAGGGATGCACAACATGCCCCTCTGACCATCAACAGCACCGCAGTGGAGAGAGTGGACAGCACCAAGTTCCTGGGAGTGCACGTCTCAAAGGACCTGTCCTGGAGCAGGAACACTGCAGCACTGGCCAAGAAGGCTCACCAGCGCCTCTACTTTCTCCGCAAGCTGAAAAGGGCTGGAGCTTCAACCTCCATCATGTGCACCTTCTACAGAGGTGCCATAGAAAGTGTCCTGACCAGCTGCATCACGGTGTGGTTTGGTGCATGCACTGCATCCTGCCGCAAGAGCCTCCAGCGCATCGTGAAAGCAGCTGAGAAGATCGTCGGCACCTCCTTGCCCTCACTGCAGGACTTACACAGCAAACGCCTCACTCGGAAAGCCCACTGCATGGCAGGTGATCCCACACACCCACTACACAGCCGCTTTAGACTGCTGCCATCAGGGAGGAGACTGAGGAGTCTCCAGGCTCGTACCAGCAGACTGAGAGACAGCTCTGTTCATCAGGCAGTCAGAATGCTAAACACTCTGCCTGCTCTGCCTCCCCTCCCATTTGAACTGCCTTAACACAAAAAACTTTCTCACACATTACCACACAACACAAAGATTTTAACACTGGACTCTGTGTCATCAAACGGGTTATTCACTAAACTCTCGGTCATGTACTCATTCAGTTTGCACTACTTCTCATATTTGCACTAATGTTTGTATTACATTACTGCCTATAGTCATACTACTGTTTACATTCACTGTTTACATTTATTAATACTGTTTACATTTATTACTACTGCTTTACATTTATTACTACTGTTTACATTTACACTACTTTTATCTACACTACTGCAGATACATATACAGCATTCTCTGACTAGCCTTATCTAAGGATGCCAAATGTGCCTTATGTGCCTTACTTCATATGCCACTTTGCCTCTATACCAACATCAACTACCTCATACATATACTGTGTACATTAACTTATATGCTGCTGTGCCACTCTTTGCAAATGTCAACGCTAGAAACTTCAGTTTATTTTATAGATATACGTTTTATACTTTTTATACTACTATGCAAAAACTCAGGACAGTATTACACTTTTATTATTTCATTTTATGCTTATGTTCATTGGGTGTTTGGTGTTTTAGGGGTGTTTGGTGTTTCAGTGTTGGTGTAAATTTTCATACTTTTATACTATTATGAAAAAACTCAGGACAGTGTTACACTTTTTTACTATTTTATGCTTATGTTTATTAAATGTTTTAGTGTTTAGTGTTTAGATGGTTACTGTTGCACCGAGGGACTGAGAGAAACGCAATTTCGGTCCTGTGTATGTCCTGTACATATTGCAGTTCTGACAATGAAGTTGACTTTGACTTTGACTTTGAGATTTAAACTATACATTGAATTTATAAATGTACTGATGTTATTTGAATCTGTTTTATTTCCCATATCAATATTAAATTTAATTAAATTTAATTATTTCACAAATTTATGAAATGGTTTTTTTCCCCATTATCTTTTTTTATATATATGTAAAATGAATAAAAACTTTAAAATAAAAAAAAAGTCTCCACACAAAAAACTTTTTTATTAAAACTCTTTTCCAATAGCTCCAAGATTTTATCAGTGAATATATACGGGGAGTGGACTGTGTTGTCTTTCCCATAATGCTTAGCGGTATTTTAGTGTTCCAGCCACACCATGAGTGAGATGGACGTCTGTGATATAGACCTGCCTCTTGTGCGCTATTAAAGTTTGGGTGTGTCCTGTTGTGAGGCTCAGAGTGTCTTCAATGGGTTTAACTCACATAATGTTAAGATGGTAGTCACAGAATATGGTGTAAGACATGTGATGATGATATCGGAACTGGATCGGTATCGGCCAATACCCAGAGTTAAGTATCGGGATCGGAAGTAAGAAAATGTGGATCGGTGCATCCCTACTTAAAAGTTCATTAACATCTGTCCAATGGTTCAGGAGACATTTTGTCAAGAGCCGCACATATACATCATTGTCCGAAGGGGGGAAAAGTTCAGGAAATAAAAGTAAAGCCTAATTAGAGCAGCAATTAACCAAGGGAAACCAATCCAGATGGCAAGAGTTTGTACGCAACACCTTTAGGCTGTCGACCATCAGACATCAACGTTTCCCCCCCTCTCTTTCTGTCTAGACTTGCGATGATAAAACATTAACTGTCTCTTGGTATTCCACTAACTACTCTGCCTCCAGTTAAACCAGATCCTCAGACCCTCCTCCCTGCTACAAGAGGAGACTAATGCCTGGCTTTAATCAGGAGGACTGCTTATTAAGGGAAAGCTCTCAGGGAACTTCCTAAATTGGGGAGAAGATAGCCTCTGCAGTGCGATAACTGCAGATTTATGTCAGAGTTAGGTGTAAATAGCTGTGCTGCTTGTTCCCCTTCTTTAATTAAGCCAGCACTATTTCCGGGTCTTTGTCTTGTGCGCTGACCGCTCCATTTCACTCCCCCTCTGCGGGGCACATGCCAGCTTACCAAGCAGTTCAGCCGTGTGTTGGACAGTGCTCAGAGGAGCCATTTTATTGTGGAGTTTTCAGAGTGTCCTGTCCATCCCTTTATGTGCTGGACAGAGAATCAGAGCGAGGTGTTTGCTTGTATCTGTTAGCAGAATATCTTTTGAATCACTGGACAGATTTTTATAAAAACCTAATCATCACACCTCTACAACTGATCTGATTACACTTGGGCAGCTGTGACTGAGTGGTTAGAGCAGTCGTCCTCCAAAGGGAGAGTTGGAGGTTCAATTTCACCATCAGTCACATGCAGAAGTGTCCCTGGGCAAGACATTGAACCCCACATTGCCTGCAGTGTTTGTCCCTTCAGTGTATGAATGTGACCTAAAGCACTGATTACCGTAATTTCCGCCTGATAGATCGCACCTTTCTATAGGTCGCTTTGTCCAATTATTGGGAATAAATTGGAAAAATCCATAAACAGATCGCACCTTTATTTAGGTCGCATCTATTATGCGTCACCGCTACGCGACGCGTCAGCGCCTCATTTCTGTAAGCTGAAAGAAAATCCGCCGAGTGGTTTATGAGCTATTTGCTAAATTATACACGGAAATAAAACGAGGTTAGCCGCGACACGTTTATGCCCATAAAACATCAAATTTTATCTCAAATGTCTCATACAGGTCAACAGTTTGTAAAAGACCACCAAGTAATTACGGTCTGTAAGTTTGATAAAAATCTGTCCTGTAGATCATGAGTTATTTATCTAAATAGTATCCGTTTACGGTAAGCTAACCGCTAACAAACAACGAAGCTAAAAGATAGATTTTTTTAAATCTCAAAGCTAGTCACTTGTAAATGTCCATACAGTGATTACTTTCTGTAAGTTTGATAAAAATCTGTCCTGTGGTTCTTGACTTATCTTGCTAACAAACACAGAGCTAACAGTAGTTACCAGTGGTGGGCAACGCTAATAAAAAAATTAGTTCCACAATTTCTAAAACGCTTATTAATTTTTTTAGGTCCACAATTTCAAAAGCACAAATGTCTTATGAAAATTAGGGGAAGCTAATCTAATCCGCTATTTATATATTATATATNATATATACATATATACATATATATATATATATATACATATATACATATATATATATATATATATATACATATATATATATACATATATATATATATATTTATATATTTATATATATATTTATATATATATATTTATATATTTATATTTATATATTTATATATAGCCGGCAGCGTTATGCAATATTTGCACTACACTGCCAACTGAAAAGTAACAAAAATGATCCTAAAAGGATGAAATTACAAAAATCAAAGGATTTATTTAATACTTTACGTACATATATTCTATTCGGCCACGAAATTAACAAAAAAGAATGATCTTTTAATCCCTAAGACCACTTTTAAATCTGAAATACACGGGCGTTTCGCCACCGCATTTATACATAAAAGTAACCCAAATACATAAAACTAACGACTCACCGTCGAATGGTCGACACAAAACACACAATAAAATCCTCCGGCCGCGTTAATTTGGCTTGAAACAGCGGGGTTCTCTGCGGATTTATCCATTAGTAACCCAGCACAACCAGCTGGACACAGAGTTAGCGTCCAGTTCACCTCTGACCCGGAAGATGTCAACAGATTTAATGAAAAGTAACTAAAATACATAAAACTAACGACTCACCGTCGAGTGGTCGACACAAAACACACAATAAAATCCTCCGGCCGCGTTAATTTGGCTTGAAACAGCGGGGTTCTCTGCGGATTTATCCAAGAAACCCAGCACAAGCAGCTAGCCACAGAATTAGCCCCTGAGTTCACCTCTGACCCGGAAGATGTCAAGATGGAATAGTCCATTTTTAGTAGGGGAATACAGAAATCGACCGGTTTTTGTATTGTGTTTTTAAGATCGTTTTCATCGTAACTATAATTATTTTTATGTTAAATGTACATTAACAAGCATTAGCAATGTTAGTGATGTAGGTGACTGGCCGGGGCGCGGCGGGGCCGGACCCCTGCAGATTTGGGACCCCAAGCAACGGCATCATTTGCTACATGGTAGATCCGTGTCTGTTCTCCCTCTGCTCCCCCTCCAACCCTCCCTCCTCTCTGCTCTTTACGGTGAGGGAGGAGAAAAAGGCAAAACAAGCAGCTACGGAGCCAGCATAAGAGCCTGTAATAAGTTTATTCGTTTTTACTGATAGATAATTAGTTATTAGCGGTACTGCATTTTAAATAAAAATAGCACAAATCCGCTTATGAATTATAAAAGTTAGTCAAACCACAAAAACGCTGACAAAAAGTTTAGGTCCACTGTAAGTGGATTAGTGCTTTAGCGGTCCCTAGCGTTCATGTGCCCACCTTTGGTAGTTACCTCCAGAGCAGGAGGCCAGGCAGCAACAGAGTCAGTCCGAGCAGAGGCTGATTTGGGGTTGATTCCCAGACGTTTTACACCGGATGGGAGCAGAGGTGTCTTGTCTGGGAATTAGACTAGCAAAGTTTTTTTTTTTGAAAAGCCTCTGCTGTTGGGTTGTGAGGTGTGTTTTGTCAATTTACATACAGTTGTGTGTCTTCTGTCAGAGACCTCAAGGAAACTCCTACTGTTAAGGTGTGATTTGTCAATTTACATGGATGTGTTACCTCAGCTTGCAATTTACATAGGTTGGTGCGTGACTCCTAAGACTGTTATAACTCCACGCGCACACAGTCTGTTCATAGAATTGATAAAGCCCTCTGGATAGGGGTCGAAACGTCTTCTGCAACAAATAAAGTCCAGTTGATCTTGTATTGAACGCCTTTTTTGATTTAACCAGTTAAGGTGGTTCAGCATCTGGTAAGGATGCTCATTGGGCACCTCCCTCAGGGGGGTTTCTTGGCATGTCCAACTGGAGGAGACCCCAGAGATAACCCAGGACATTTTGGAGAGACTATGTCTCTCAGCTGGCCTTGGAGTCCTCCCAGAAGAGCTGGAAGAGGTGGCTGTGGAAAGAGACGTCTGGTGCTGTCTCCGAGACATGCCTGACTTCAGAACAAGTGGAGACGATGGATGGATGGATGGGTGGGTGGGGGAGTCATTCTCATCAAATATGAGCTTGACATAGCTGTTCTGAATGAGATTGTACACAACGTTAATCCCAAGGTCTGACCAAATTGGCTTTAAAACAAGACCATTTTAGTTTAAAACTTTTGCATGAATGGACGTGGATGATATGCATTTCTTCAATGAATGTCAAGCCTTTTAATATCTGATGTCTTTCGGCCAAACATCCAACCTCTGTGATGCTTGGTGGTTCAGCATCAGATCAATACGAGCACACAGGAAAGATACATTTTCCACGAGTTGTTTTATCACTTAAAAAGACAGCCAGCTGTGGGCGTCAAAGGTAATTCCATCTGTGACCCCCTCATCTCACTGAGACCACTTCGTTTTTGTTTCCTCTACATCCCAACAAACTTCAGACTTTCTCTGAGCTGTGGATGTTCAGATATCTAAAACCATGAGACGAGCGTAGAAAAACGCTGCTGCCATGCTCATGTGGGAGTGCTCATCATTCAGTTTCCATCACTGATAGCGCTGATATTGATTCAGAGTTTGCTCTGTGCTTAGAGCAGCCCAGACAAAAGAGATCATATGATTCAGGAGCTGTCAATCAAACTAATCCAGGACTCTGGTTTCAAACATGTCAGAGTCAGGTGGACCGATCCACTACCTTCTCAAACAACGATACAAATACTGATATATTACTTCTTTAAAGTATTCTCATGTGACTCATTTTACTGGTAAGTAACAAAAAACAAAACCACAAGGTTACCTTTCCTTGATAGTCTGTTTTGTTGGAATATAATAATGCCGAGTTAGCATCATTACAACAGTTTATGTTCTTTTTCCTCAATGCTATTTGAACCATTCATATATCAAAAAGTTCAGCTCATTCAGGTGATGGGTGCTATGTCTTTTGATATAGTATCTTATAGATATCTCAAAATATTCATCTTTAGATTCAAAGATTTTCCCCATTGAAATACTGTACATCGAGATTTCTTCAGTTTGTAATGGGCATGACCGTGTCCACTTTGATACACCTGTGTACTTTTGAACTGTTCCAGAGATGACCTTTACTGACCTCTCAGTAAAGCAAGACATTTACCACAAAATCATTCCATTAGTTGTAATCTGAGAATATAGTCACCAAAAGAGACTATTTCTATCTTTGATTTTAGGCTGATGTGATCAAAAGAATAACTTTTGTCATTTTCATGATATATGTTATATGCTGTTATTCTTTTAATATGGAGTATTACTGTGTTCACTGCTGTGTTAAAGTTGAAGTCTCGGGTCAGAGAGACCCGACGGTTTTGTTTAGAAAGTCAGAAGACAGTTAATCCGTTGTTTTTCAGGAGAACGACTCCAGCTTCTCTGTCTTTTTCCTAAACAATTTCCCTCTGCTGGCTGTAACCTTGGGTCGTGATAACACATGTCTCACTCCTCTCATGATCTTCTTTTAAGTTCTAACTTTTGCTGAAACGCTTCAGAGTTTGCTGGGAGCTTCAAAGAGATGTGAACTTTCCCAAAGAGCTGGGGTACGTTTGGTCAAGAGCTAACGACCTTCGTCTTCAGCTAAGGACTAAATAACATGCTGTTATGAGTCCACTTCGAACGAGCGTAAGCTCAAAACTTTGTTTATTCCTTCCTGGAATAAGTTTATCTTGAAGTCAGAGGCCTGAAGCTGACGCATTTTCTGATGGTCGATGCGGAACCCAGGAGACGTTGAAAACGTAAACGAATAACCTGCTCAGAGGTATTGGTTCCCACAAGGACCCGTGCATCTGAAAAGCTACAAGGTCTTCTCTCTTACCGGGCTGTCGTCAAAAGGTAAAGAGCTGTTTACAAACGTACCTGGATTTTAGCAGAAGTCGGATGAGAAGTGTCACTTTGGTAACATGCTCACGATAATTTCCTTTAAAAACTATTTAAGCTAAAGAGCCCTCAGACTAAATATGTTTAACATCCAATATTGAAGTCTGTTGTGTTAAATTTAAGTGTGCTGACGTATTAAATTGAAAGAAAGTGAAATCATGTCAATCAAGTGTAATGGTGTTAATTTAGTGATTTATCTTAAATAAATGGTAGTGTCTTTGGCATACCAACTAAGTTAACGTCTCTGTCACTTAATGGCTTTGTTTATTTATCCATCATAAAGATCACAGAAATATTGGGTAAACTGAAAAAGAAAAGAATCCGTGAAATTACTATTCAATCTGAATAAGTAGATTAATTAAGGATAAAGAGGTCAGCTTAATACTGACCCCTGTTAAAATCCTTTAGTTACATCTGGGTGACACTATATGTGTTTAAAGACACAATATATGGTCTCCCTCATGTTCCCTTCAAGTTCCTACAGAAACTCTTTGAAATCTGCAAACTGGCTCTGTTTCTGTTATTTTAAGCAACTTTTCACTTTCAGCTAGCTTTTTACCATTTTTAGTTTGCATTTTCTTTACTCAGCTTTTTGCCAGCTATAACTATCTTTTGCTTATTTTACCTGTAGGCTAGTACTTTACATTTGGCTTTCAGCAAGTCATCAAGTTCCTTTTAAGTTTTTGTTAGCGTTTGTTTGCTTTAACTTTTGCTACTTAGCTGTTTCACCTGACTTTAGTTAGCCTTTGTTACCCTTAGCTTCTAGATAGCTTTTTCCCCACTCTTAGCTTTTAGCTAGTGCTTAGTTCATTTTGGTTTCAAGCTAGCCTTTTGCTGCTTTATTCTATCATACTTTTAGCTTTTGGGTAGTACTGTGTGGTACTCTTGACTTTTAGCAAGTCATTTGGTTCTAGCTTTTAATCCAGCCTTTTGCTACTTTTAGCTTCTATGTAGTCTTTTGTTACCTTTAGCTTCTAGATAGCTTTTTGCAGCTCTTAGTACATCGTTGCTTCTGGGTGTTAGCCTTTTGCTGCTTTAATTCAGTATTGGCTTTTTCTATGTTGATTCTAGCAATTTCTTCTTTTAACATTTAGCTATAGCCTTTTTCTACTCTTTGCTTTTAGTCAGCGCCTTTGGCCTTTAGCAAGTGATTTGCTTCTAGCTTTTTAGTTAGTCTTTTACTATTACCATCTAGTGTTTTGCTACAGTGTTTGCTACACTTATTGAAACATTTGCTACTTTTTTCCTTTAGAAACTGATTTGTTTCTAGCTTTTAGCTGGTCTTACTTTTTCCATATAGCCTTTTGCAACTGTTAACATGTAGCTAACCATTTACGGTACCCCTTTTAGTTAGCCTTTTGCTACATTTAACTAGTGTCAGCACAAAAAAAAAAGAAACTGTCCAGATGATCTGACTGACAATTGTTGGATTGTATACCTGGATTACTGAGCATTGAATTTGTTTTTTAACCAGTGTTCATTATATACAATTAACCTTTTGCTACTTTTGGCCTTGTACGAGTCATTTTTTTGTTAATTTTTCAGCCAATGTTCTGCATAGCTATTTTAAGTTTTAAACCTCAGCTTCAGCAAATTTACTTATTCAGCACTTGGCGTTAATTGTGTATTTTCGGATGAAATGCAGTTTCTCTAGTCCCGGTTCAGCTAGCACATTTCAACTGGATTCATCTTTGTGTCGAGGAAGCACGGCAGTTTGTCTGACAGACCCAATTGTGTTTAAAGTCTACTTTGTAAAACAGTTGAAGATAAATAAGTCCCGGCACGCAGCAGACGTTCTGTACTGTAGCTACTGTTGATCTTTTTTTCACTCGCAGGTATTACCGTCTCTGCTGAGGCTCAGATCCTAAAATAGACGTGAAGAGCCACCTGACACATTCAAATGTGAGGGACCAGTTCAGCATGCATGAAAGTCTGCAGTGTGGCTGTACAAACGGACACAAATAGAAACAGCCGGCGCAGTAGATA
>JBBPBX010007479.1:6587-18124 GCA_038048925.1 Garcialebias charrua
ATCTTGTCATTGACCTCTTTCTTCAACTTTCACTAGAGTTTCAACAGGTCTGGCATCCTGACTGTTTGCAGGTAGTCGTTGACATGTCTTTCTTGAATAAAGTTTTCATTTCTTTTTGCCCATTGAAAATATGCATTCTCTTTTTGAAAAACAAAGTTATAACCAAACATTCCTTCAATTAATGGAATAAGAAATGTGTCCAACATTTCTATGTAGTCTTTAACAATGATTAAAGATGTAATGATTACCATAGTTAAATCAACAATGACTGGTATTACAGGTTGACAATACAGGCAACTAATAATTTAAGATTTGGTATCAATCCAATACCAAGTAAATAAAATATTGTATTCATACCAATACATTTTAATAATGAAAAAGGATGTGTCATATTGCTAAATCTATATATCTTTTTTTTCTTCTTTTTTCTTCCTCTTTTAACTTTGGACACAATCTATGGGTAAATAGACACTACTTTAGTAATTGCTGTTGTGTTTTACAACAACACAACACTCTTCTTGTTTGTCTTTTCTTGGTGCTGTCAGGCCTAAATAACTCAGACCTTGAGTGACATGACGGTACAGATTCAAAGCATAAGAGGAAGAGGAGGAGTCGAGTGCGGCTGCTTCACTGCACACAGTGACAAGAGCAGCACTTGGAAGCAGCGGGACATACACATATAGCCATGTAAATCGAGCAAAACCACAGCAACCAATACAGAAAAACTGAAACTAAGGTGTCTGTATTAACTTGATATCATTCAATATTGATCCTATTGGCAGTAATATAATATAACATCAATAAAAGGATTGATCCCCTCCACCACTACTGTATAGACAGTATTTATAGGCTTTATTCAGATAGTCATCTTCAAAATCATTCTGTTTATGGTTCTTTTTGTTCTCAGTTGGAGGAGAAACTCAGAGGAATTCAATAAAATCAAGAGAGGTAAATTATTTTTTACCCTTTTATGTCGATAAGGCAGGAAAAATTACAGGCTCAGCGCTGAGGCATCCGTCCGATCCGTTGCAGCCCGGAAGCGGAAGCGGAGGCCCTGTGCATAAGAATGCCCCAGCTTATGTTGGTCCTTCGCTCCACCTTCATCTTGGTGGGCACAGCCTATCAGAGTGTATCAGTGGGGTGACTATGTGTGACCTCACCAGTCTCACCTGTTCTGATTGTGGATAATAGGGTGATGTGCAAATCTAAGTGTTGGAAGCAAGCAAATAACAAAAAAATGACTCCTTATTGGGTGTTGACTCTCGGATTGCTCATTGCGAGCTGCTGAGGCTGGTATGATTTGTTCCAAACCAGGTGAGTCAGGGTGGACCAGACTGGGCCTCCAGCAAGATTAAACCTCTAATAAAACCATACAACATAGCTGGTCTCACCACTGTCTTGGAAACTTTTCCTCTGACCTTTTCTGACACATTTTTGTCACAAATCACTCCTGAAATTTTTCTCCATCCACTCCATCCTGCCTGGACTCTCTTAACCACTCTATTTTCCTGGACAGTGGACCCCAAGTACTTGAAGTCCTGCACCTTTGTGACCTCTGCTCCTTGTAGCCTCACTGTTCCACTGGCCTCCCTCTCATTCACACACATGTACTCTGTCTTACTACGGCTGACTTTCATTCCTCTTCTTTCAAGTGAATACCTCCACCTCTCCAAGTTCTCTTCCACCTGTTCCCTGTTCTCACCACATATCACAATGTCATCTGCAAACATCATAGTCCATGGGGATTCCTGCCTGACCTCATCTGTTAGTCGGTCCATCACCAGAGCAAACAAGAAGGGGCTCAGAGCCGATCCTTGATGCAATCCCACCTCCACCTTGAAGCTATCTGTCACTCCTACAGCACATCTCACCACTGTCCTGCTGTCCTCATACATGTCCTGTACCAGTCTAACATACTTTTCTGCCACTCCAGATTTCCTCATGCAATACCACACCTCCTTCCTCAGCACCCTGTCATATGCTTTTTCTAAATCCACAAATACACAATGGAGTTCTTTCTGACCCTCTCTGTACTTCTCCATCAGCATCCCATATAAATCCCATGTATTCAGGGTGATTCATTACAGTTCAGTCCTGATGTTGACTTCAGTTTCCATCCACTTGTTTTGAGCATTTTCTATTTTCAAGACATTTTGCAACACGTTTCTCATCTTGACACTTTGATGTCTTCCTTGGTCAACCGGTAGGCTTCAATTTTACAACCTTCCCATTATGTTTGTGCATGGTCTAGATTTTAGACGCAGCTGAGAGCTAGCTTCTTTTTTTAATCAAGCCTGTGTGATTTACTTTCTTGAAGAAGTTTCATAATCCTTTATTTTGTTTCAATTGACATGTCTTGTGTTGGAACCATGGTTCATGCTAATCCATATTATGCAATGGCTCTCAAAGGTGTGAGTATATTTTTAAACCAAAGACCAATTAATTTGATTCAGGCTTTAGAACTGCTATTTTGATTGATTCCATATTTTAATAGGGGCAGCTGTGGCTGAGTGGTTAGAGCAGTCATCCTCCAATGGGAGAGTTGGGAGTTCTATTCCACCAGTAGTCACATGCAGAATTGTCCCAAGACACTGAAACCATTGTTGTCTCCGATGTGTGTCCCACATGGTGTATTAATGTGATAAAGCACTGATTAGATTAGTCTTGTAGAGATATAGTAGAGTGCTGTATGAATGGTAGTATCTTGCAAAAATAGAAAGGTGCTATATTAGTATAGTCCATGTCCATTTATCATTTATTTCCTCTGATTGATAAATAAAAACAACTGTGACTGACTAAAACACTTAAATTTCTTTCGTTTATTGTTTTCTAAAGCCAGAGGGTTGGAATTTTGAAAACTGATATAATTTTGTGACAATTCAATTCAGTTCAACCTTTATTCATACAGGTTAGTTTCACTGAGCCTCGAGGACTCATTTACAAGCTAGACCTGTTGACAAGATTTATTTTATTGAAAAATTCAACAATTGAGGGGGTATCTTACAAAAGTGGTGATTCCATCATTTTTACCAGAGGTTGTATAATTGGTAGTAAAGTTTGGCTGTTCCTCGTCCAGTTTAAACCTCCTAAACAGCTGCTTTTGTTTCAGTTAATGAGTGTTTCAACGTACACATGAAAATGATGATCATTAGCACCTGATTGATGTACATTGGTTTATTAATTCACGGGAATTCAATCCTACAAAATGACTGACTGCAAGTGGATGCATAAGAATCAAAGTTGTTTTGACAGCTGGAAGGAAATCATTGGAGTAATGATTTCCTTCCTTTTTGTCTGTTTCACGCCTACAAAAACTATTGTAAAAAAAAAAAAAAATCCAAAAAAGCTTAATTGTTTGGCATAAATGTTTTGGGGATCTGTTTCTTTAACACTGTGAGCAAAAAAAAGACATATTTTAAATGTATCAGAATTTAGGGATTCAATTAGCAGCTCATCCCACATGTGAAAACCCCAAGCAGGAGTTAAAAAAAAAGAAAGTTTTTTTGCACAAGCAAACCAATGTCCTTGAGGAATGAATTACAGAGTCACAGCATCTTCAGGCTCTATTACGTTGCTCCGCACACCTAACTAAATCAGATCAACTTTTAAAAACAACTTTGACAAGGCCAGCACATTTATTAATACTAATGACCTTTTCAATAACAAAATATCCTTCAGTGGAGAGTTTCTTTGAGACTCAGCAGGCTAAGAAATTCAGTCTGTGTGGAAACTTGAAGTGGAAATGATGTTTCTGTTTGAACAAGTAAAGAACGCAGAGGACGTTTTGAGACAAGGTAAAACAAATAAAAAAGATACAGTACACCCTTGCTTGGTCATCATTTTTTGTCAAACTCTTTCTGATTTGTTTTGCTCCAGTTCATCAGCAACACCTCAGACCAAGACCAGGTCAGAGCAAGAAAAAGGGAAACAAAGTTTACGCCACGTTGCACTGCAGCCTGAAACTGCATTGAGTTGTACACTGGTGGTGCTTTGAGGTCGTGTTTACATGACACCCTTTTGAGTGAAACCGCAGCTTTTATGCTGAAGTTTGGCCGTTCATTTACACGACAGCAGCCCTCGTTCTCTCTGAAACCAAAAGTTTCTGAATTCAGATCTCAGAGTGGAGATTTGAGGTGTGAAATGCTCCGCAAGTTGCGCATGTGCACTACAGGTGGCTGCAGTCAAACGTTTTTCTGCACTAACAACAGTTATAATAAACGGCAGAGAGCAGAGTGTTTTTCTGCTGCTCACCCTTTTTCAGCATGTAGGAGCAAAACCAATGGGGTCCAAACAGACGTTAGTGTGTTCACCAGTTTGAACGTAACTGTGATCATGTAGACGCTGCATGCCCGATGAATGCAGCTGAGCCCAGCATTAGGGTTGCCAGATCAATTTAAAATGTCTTAATGACACCCTCCTTTTCTGTGCACATGTTCTCCAAACACAGCACAGCTCATCATACAACACACTGACTCAAGACATATGATAGTTTAGGTCAAAATAATATTATTTTAAAGGGACAGCACTATAGTTCATAATTTCTTGTCTGGCAACCTACAGTGTTTTCATGTAAACCAGATTATCTAAAGGACATTCTTGCACCATATTCATCCACCCGGTCTCTACGATCACAGAACAGTAATCTCCTTCACCTTCCACAAACCAAATTAAGGACCATCGGAGACCGGGCATTCAGTGTGGCTGCCCCCCGCCTATGGAACTCCCTCCCTGACTACCTGAGAGCTCCACAGTCACTGGTTGACTTTAAACAAGGCTTAAAGACCTTTCTCGTGCTGCTGTTTATAATGATGTTTTTCCACTATATTAGGGCTTAGTGTATTACTAGTTGATGTTTTTCTTAGTTAATTCTAGATGTTATTACTGTTTTTCTCTTGCATTTGTTGTTGGATGTAACTGGGACCCTGTGTACATAATCTCGTTTTCATCACATGTACCACATGCGGTGCAAATGACAATAAAGACTCTCTGACTCTGACTTTTTAAGCGAGCCTACTCTGCCTCCACATGATTTTATCTTTGATCTTAGTTGATATTATCATTGATTTTAATTGATTTTATTATTGATTTTTGTTGTTTTATCATTGATTTTACTTGATTTTATCACTTGTTTTTATTTGATCATTGATTTTAGTTGCACTTTGTAGCACTTTGAGATTTTTGTTAATGAAAAGTGCGTTACAAATTAAATTCATTATTATTATTATTATTAAACCCGCTTTTATGTGCTTAAACATTGAAAAAACACTAATGTTTCCAGATGTTCTCATGTAAACAGGGTACTAAAACCATTAATTACACACAGAAAGGTAAATTAACTTAGCTGCTTTGTAGTGAGTGACCCTGCTTTGCCACCACACTTTCAACATTTTAGGAAACAATTACCTGCAATTTTTCCACGACACAGCATCATAGACAAGGACGAGCTGTTGTTATAAATTAATTATAGAGCGCGTACACTGACAGCTATATTAACTGATTCCACGGTGGCAGTGCATAAAACCGTTTCAAGGAGCTTCATGAGCCTGAATGTAAAAACAGATGTTCTACTGATTAAACCTGAAAAAGAAAGGAAGCCTGAAGGTCAGCCACAAATGCAACTTGGATGCTTTATAACAAGAAAGTGAAACTCAGACAACAACAAAAAGGATGTGATCAAGTGAACGGGCACACGAGGGACCTATTTAAGACCAAAGTAATGTTCCACAAGCTAAATTAAATGAGGTTTACTGACCTTGACTAAATTTGTTCAAGCAAGAGCGCCCATTCGGACGTACAGAGTGATAGCAGGGCAACAGTCCAAACACTGCACCGGGTCACACAAGGACAGAGAAACACTGACACTCGTGCTTTGTTCTTCGTGTTGTTTGTGGGGAGATTGATTGTGAACTCTAATGGGTATGTCTGTGCATAACAATAGCTGTGTAAATAGAGCAACGTGAAGTGTGTGCAGTGGTGGTGCCCTCCCCTTTCTGTCCTGCGCCGTGTACCTGGTGTCAACAGGATGACGGAGGTGACGATCAGCGAGCAGATGACCAGAATGACAAGGAGGGCGATCGCTATTCCCTTCCAGTTCCTCTGCGGAGGGTTACTGCCCACCAGCTCCTGCCGAGATGACAGAGAACAGGAATACAGCGGTTAGTGGAAATATGATTGGGAGGGAGAATCAGCATATACACAGAACGAATGAGGGTAAAGTTAATGAGGAAAAAGAATAAGAGAAGTGAAAAATGAAAAGTAAGAAATCTGGATAAGTGGGGGCAAGTATGGAAAGCTCCTAGGAAGAAAAGATGAGGGTGTCAGTCAAGGACAAACGTGAGTCAGAGTCGCAGCTTTTCAAGGAGATGCGATAGTGGCAGCAAGAGCAGCAGCAAGTAGAGGAGGGTGGGAATTCTTCATGAGCGAAGGAAGGATCAGCAGCCATCATGCACAAACAGACGTGACAGATAAAAATGGAGCATACGACACGGTGGTGAATCGCACGCTTGACGACGATGCTGAGATCAACTCTGGCGCTGGCAAAACGGTTTGGGGGTAATGAGCAACCTTGAAGCATGTATGTCGATTTTATTCTACTTTTTACCGTCTAACACACAAATCCACAGATAAATAATCATATTTAGGCATCACTATAAGTATGAAATGTAGGTACAGTTTGGAGAATGCAAGCTCAGCTGTTTTGTTGCAAAACTGTGTAAAAGTGATTTGACACGTGGCCATGTGCAGCAGGTGGTTCAAGGATTGATTAAATGAGTTGAAGGTTTGTACAAAAGACTACAGGAACAACTCCAGAGCAGTCAGCAGCTCTGAACATCATCCAGACATCCAGCCAGGAGCAGCTGGGTTCCAGCTTTATCTTAGATACTGAAAGTTTTGAATCATATCATATCCTATAATAAATCCTGGCAATGACCCATTTTTTTTATTTTATATCAATACATTTAAAAGTTATAAAGCAGAAAATAAAATTAACATTTCCAATAAGAATAAATAAATAAATAAAACATTCTGCAGAAATGCTACCATCATGGGTATATGACTCCAAAATGACAGAATATCAGGACTTCTTAGTTAAAACAAAACAAATTTCACGTCTCATCAGAACAAACCAAACAAACAGGTTTTAATGATTAATTGGGAGCTTTGAGTCTATAACTGAAACAAACCTCAATCTATTATTTACGCTGAAGAAGCTGTCTTGAGGAGAGATGAAATGAAATCCAGCTGTGTTCTATTCAAGCACTTATTTTGCGAACACTTACATTTTTGTCCAAACAAGCGTGAAAGCAGAAACAACTGGACATCATTTGTAACTGAAAACGTTCCGCTTCACATCCGAGGAGCGTTCTCAATTAAAATAAAGTGTGGGGTTGGAGTTGTAAAGCTGAGTTAAGCTATATACATGTGCAGATTGCCCTGTCACTCCTCACAATCAGTGATGTAATGTAACGAAATAGAAATACTTTGTACTTTAATGTACTTCACTAGAATTTTCATGTATCTTTGCTTTATTTTGTAATTTACATTTCTAGCGACTTTCACTTTTACTCCACTACATTTCCTCAATAAAATATGTACTTTTACTTCAATACATGTCCCTTAACCATCTTAGTTACTTGTTCCTACAATATAAAATTTGAAGAAACATGATTGCCTGTTTGTTCTCCCAGTCTGTGACTTCATGCGCCCCCTTCTCTCTCCCTCACTAGCCGTGTTTCCATCTATTTTCAATTCAAATTTTGAGCGAATTTTTGAAAATTCGCAAAATTAATGCGAATCAGAAGTGTTTCCATCAACTGGCTTGAAACGAATCCACCAGGCCACGCAAAGTGGCATTACGTCAGACGTCAGCGTTACGCACGTCTACAGTAAACAGGAAGTAGCGGTTGAAAACAGGAACCGAACCACACATCTCGGCAAAATGGAGAGAATATTTCAGGAATGTGTTGCTATCGGGTAAGTTGTATTTATTCTGTCATGCCAACTAGTTTTAGCGATGTTACAGCGGAAACAGCTGATCAGTCACATGACGTGAATGTTCGCTACGTCAGAACTGAGTCGGCAAATCTGTTTCCATCTCTCGTTTTGCGCATCAGCTCTGTTTCGAAAAACCCAAAAACCACCTCAAGCGAGCGTATCAACTTTTTTGCGAATTAGAGGAAGTTAATTCGAATCGTGCCGTTTCCATTCACCTTTTCTGATGCGATACTTCAAAATGCGCATCAAGAAACCTTGATGGAAACACGGTTTGTGACACTCACTCACAAACCCAGCCTCTTCCCCGCCGCTTGNGTTCTTAATAATGTTTCCTTGTGTTTAGTTCGATCACAGAACAACCAACTGAGGTTTTATTTTTATTTTTTTCCTGCGAGGTCGAAGCTGTTCCACGAAGCGAACCGGTTCGGATGTGGGTCCAGTGTCCAGCAGGATGAAAACAACAGAGTCCAGTTCATTAAAGTTCGGTTAACGTGTTTTTAAAAGTGTTCAATTTAATTCTCAGTGTTTGTGACATGAGTTTGTGGTGTTGAATAAATAAATAAATTAAAAATCAACCTGGTGTCTTCATTTTCAACATGCAGCATGTTAGGCATGACGTAACGAGTCCAGATAGCTTCATTTAGCTCAGATAAATGTAAATATCTCCCACGCTAACATAAATACTGTTTATTATTGTTAAACTGTTAATATATAGCACATTTAGTATGTTATAGTGCAGCGTGACACGTGAAATGTCCGACTGCCTCGTTAACAGACAACTGGATCCAGGCAGCTGCTCTCTTCCAACACAGATGCAGGTAAGGTGTAGAATAATTAAATATGAGAATCAAAATATATTCCATCAGCTATAGTTCAGAAAGTGGTGCGTGTGTCCACTGTCCAGTCCACCGCCATTGTTAAAATGCCGGCTGTCTGCGCGTGCGTGCTGCGTGCATGTGTTCAAACAAAAGCTCCACGGGAGATGTTTACATTATCAACGGGGGGTCAGCGAAAAACTTCCACCTTGAGAGCAGGGTCAGAAAAGTATCGGTGTCATCGAGGGGGGCCAGCAGCGTCGTGTAGGCGATAAGCAAAGTCGCAAAGAGAAAGTAGCGGTTACACTCAAAATACGCGCCGTGTAAACTGGCCCTAAGAAACACGGAGACATATATCCAGTTTATGGTGATTTATTTTCCATTTATTCTGGTATTTACACACAGCAGTAAACCAGTAAAGCACAAACAAGCTTGAACAACCAAGCTCCGTCCGTGTCAGGAGAGAAAAAAAAACTCCAACTAAGCTCTGCACGTTACACAGAGCAGCAAGTTCACTACCGTTGGAACAGCCACGGTGCATTCAAGAGCATAGAAACTATTAAATTCAGAAAGAAACAAGCCATGACAAAACAGAACCTCAATAAACAAGCCAACTACAAAACGTGGGCTTTCTAACAGCGTTGTTAAAGGTTCAGTATGTAACGTTTCTAATAATATATTTTTAACATATTTCTTCACTCTGCCACTATCTCCTGACAGACTGATGTTAGACAGGTAATCTCTGAAAAAATAAAATAAAATAGTCCCCTTGCTTCTCCCGGTGGTAAATAAGCATTTCTAAAAAGCCACAGTGACCCGCCGTTAACCAGCCAATAAAAACAGAGTTTTTAATCAGCCAATAAAAACAGAGCTTCTCACGCTTTTAACCCACGCCCCCGCCTGTCCCAGCCCCCGCGCCGCGCACGTTCTCGTTCAAAGGATTGGAAAGCGATGCAGGATTGTTTTGTATGTGACACAAATGTATTAAATTCCCCTTCTTCATCCCCGATATTGACTTTTCTTTTTTCAAAAGTCAAACGATTGCTTTCTCCACCACTCTGCACCGCTCCCTCCGCTGACTGCAATGAATGAGGAAATGAAATTGTCACGAGCGAATTAAAATCGGGTTCAACGTGGCTGCCCGAGGCTCTGCAGATTTCCTGGTCTTCTGGAGTGCTGGACCAGCGCTCCATGGTTTTATTTTATTAGAACGTTTTATTAACATATAAACAGAATATCGCAGCGGCTCCGAGAGGACATGCAGCGGAGGCGGAGCTGATCTCAAGTTCAGCAGACCACGGGGGAGCAGAGCCATAAATGTCTCTGAGGGGGAGGGAGCAGAATGCTTTTCCCTGTTGAAAATATTTCTAAGTGCTGCGCTCTACAGAAAGTTACATACAGCACCTTTAAAAAAGGTTAATAAAGGTTGAATGAATATACTTCATTAGAATCTAACTTTTTAAAGAGAAATCTTTCATTGTTCATAGTTCAAACTTTCCAAGTTTTTGTCACTGGATATTGCACCCAATAAATAATGTTTTGGAAATTCTAACCATTCACTTTTACTTAATACTCTTACTTTAAGTACATTTTATATGGGTAATTTACTTTTGATACTTAAGTACATTAAATGTCAGATATTTTAAGACTTTTTCTCAATTAATATTTTTTAAAGGAGACTTTAACTTTTACCAAAGTAATTGTATGGTAAGATACTTGTACTTTCACTGAAGTATCATTTTGAAGTACATTATACAACACTGCTCACAATAGGGATTTGTTAAGGTCTTTGTTATTCTGACTCAAAGAGGAGCCACTCTGGTCACATGGATGAAATTACTGATAGGAGTGAAAATGACTGGGTATCAGGCCTAGAGCTGCATATTATACATTTTTGAAAGTTTGAGTCGGAGACATGCTCCTCTGTTTAAAGATTTCACTTACATTTTTGTGTTAAACATGCTCCATTAATAATGAAACAGAGTAAGCAGAATAACAATAGTTACACAACTAATGTACTTTAGATAATAAAGTAACTGCAAGAAGAAAAGAAGATGGAACATGTCATTTTAAAACCAAGTTGCTCTGAACATGCCCACATCAACTCCTGACGGTCTGACAAACAGGTATTAAATCATTCCCAAGTGGCTGTCCACAAAACAAACTGTTACTGAAGGAATAATACATTTCTAATGTATTTATAAAATTATAAAACCAAAGCAGAACACACACTTTGGGGACCTATGACTGCAGTGTTAATGAACACATACTGGGGCTTTAATGAAGCCGACTGGCTGAGGTAAGAAACAAACCTTTTAGTGACCTCTTTCCCACTGTAATTGAAAACAGCCAAGGAAATCATTAGCCTGCAGATAAGAGCAATCAGGTCCATTTACCCGACTGTCCATTACCCACATTTATTAAAACCAAGAACAGGTTCATTAGCTGGATGGGTATTTGATGTCGAACAACAAGGACACCACAAGCAGCCACAAGAAAGAAAAAAAAAGTTGAGACTTATACAATGCTGTTTTACATGTACTATGTGAGGTCTGTTGTTTGTAGAAAACAGATTTTATGCAATCAATGAACTCATCAAAAACACCGGGGAAAAAAGCAGAACATATAATCAATGAACTCATCAAAAACACCGGGGAAAAAAGCAGAACATATTTGTCCACTACTTCCCATTATCAATTCATATGTGTATACTTTGTATATGTTTTT
>JBBPBX010007479.1:20138-31875 GCA_038048925.1 Garcialebias charrua
TATATATATATGCATCAATGCTGATAAATCCAGTTAAACCTAAAAAAGTTAGTGTCTATGTGCAAAAAGACACTTTTTTTTAAAACTCAGAGCTCTTTCTATTTCCCCAACACCCATGTTTTAATTACCATAAGAAACTAAAAATTAAATCAAGTTTTAAGTTAAATAGTTGAATGTTTTTTGCAAAAATGATACATCTGAGTTAAAATCAAAAAAGGCGTTCAATACAGGATCAACTGGACTTTATTTGTTGCAGAAAACGTTTTGACTTCTGTCCAGAAGTCTCATCATTCAGAATTGAAAAAGACTTCTGGACAGAAGTCAAAACGTTTTCTGCAACAAATAAAGTCCCGTTGATCCTGTATTGAACGCCTTTTTTTATTTTATCATCTCCTGGATGACTGAGAATCTTCACCAGCATATACATCTGAGTTCTGATAATTTTCTTTGTGTTTGTGTTTACTTCTGTGCCCTTTATGTGTAAGTGATACATACCTTGTGACTACTTGGGTTGATTTAGAGAATAGATGCAAAACTCTAGACTGATTATTCATTGCAAATCATATCAATTTTATGGTAAATGGAGCTTATTTATATAGCGCTTTCCAGCCCCTGTGAGGAGCCCCAAAGCGCTTTTACAATACCAGCCATCCACCCATTCATTCAGACATTCATACACCGGTAGTGGTAGCCTGCCTTGCAAGGCGCCATCCAGACCTACCGGGAGCAACTCGGGGTTAAGTGTCTTGCCCAGGGACACAACGACACATGGTGGGCGGATGCGGGATTCGAACCTCCAACCTTCCGATCAGGGGTCGACTGCCATTACCACTACACCACGGCCGCCCCAATAATTTTATCCATATAAACATTAAAGCAATGACACAAAACATGCACACATTCTAAAATCATTCTGAACAACATGTTAAGGTACAGAAACAAGTATGAGATATAATTGGATGCAAGGTTTAAAGCTTTTGTCAAAAAACTTAAACATGGATAAGAATTCACTTTTTTTAAGTGTGAGAAAGTTGCACTGATCAAAAAATACTGTTCTTTGAGCTCTTGAAGCTTTAGTAGCAGCTCTGTCACTGCTTGTTAAATGTTGCCATCAGAGGATCAAATGACAAGCAGCAAGGTGACAGCAAAAGCCTGAAACACCTGCAGGAAAATCACTGGATCCTACTAAACAGAGGATATCAGCATGAGTCAATGATTCTGTGACTGCTTATGATTATTAGCCGCAGCAACAAAAACTTCTGAGGACACTTTAGCTCAGCTGAGCTGAATCTCTGGTACATCCAAGGGAGATTGGAGCAAATGTGTGCAATAAATGTATCTACATATATAAATAATAATGTTCCAAGTCAAGAGCTCAGTTTTCTCTGAGGTCCACAGTGATCTGCTGACAGTCTCCAAGATGTTTTAATTTGCTTTAAAAAACGGTGATGTCTTACAGCAAAATAGAAAAATAATAACTAAAAACCATGGCAGAGATAGATCTTTCATACACACAATATTTTAAGTGCATTGCTGAGCAATAACTATTTAATAAATGTCATTTGCAAAGGCCATGATGCTGATTTTGAGTCATCAGCTTGAAACAAATTTTATGTTTGAGTGTGAATATTTGAAAGAGTAGTAAAGAAAGCCATCTTTGTGAAAAGAACCTGTCAATCATTAAACGGGGGCAGTGGCCTCTGTGTTCAACTGTACCCCTCTTACAAAAAAGCTATTTGTAGGGAAGAGGTGGTGAAGAGAATAGAGAAATTGGGCCTGTGATCGGAAAGTCACCGGTTTGAGTCAAAGTCAGTCAGAGTTAGAGTACTTTTATTAACATTGCACAAGTTTTCACCAATACAGCGTGAATATGTACGCACAATCATCCTGAAGGGGGGGTGAGTGTGTGAAGCTGCTGCCTATTCAGACCACATGAGACATCAAATCACATTATGTTCTTCAGCGCGGCCTCTCTGTTCCATATCGGGATGAAGGTCAAAGGTGTGAAAAACAAGGAAAGTACCATGAGGGTCACATCGTTGGTATTAAAAAAGATGTATCACATTTTGTCTGCCAAGACACCACATGAGACAGTAAAAACTATACCATAAGCACATTTAAGACAGTTACATGTTGCATTTTGAGACTGAGGCAGGGAGATTTCTGTCCATGAGACATTCCAGATAGCAACAGTCTGAGATGTAACCAGCCGGCCTCCGATAACGCTCATAGAAAAGTTCTCCGGGGGGGTAGCGGACAAGACAAGAGGAGCAGCTGTTTGTCCTCAGTAAAACACGTCTCAGGAGAAATTAGATATCCAGCCTTTTCCAAGGCTGTTTCCAAGGGAGTCAGATAAGAATGACAAATATTTTCACTTCAGGCTCACATTGTAATTTCTGCAGCCTTGAGTCTGTAAGGGCGACTCTGTTCCAAAAATGATCCAATTCGGGACTTTTTTCCACTGATCCAAGCTCTGACCTCAGATGTTGACCAGTACAGCGTCCAGAGTCCCAATCCGAGTGGGTGATCTGTTCACCTTCCAGATAAGCTCGCAAACAGCTGATTTCTCGAGGTCACCGCACAGACCAGACATCGGGTGCTCCAGGCAAGTCCTGCTGAAGTCTCCCTCGTTTGCGATAGGCCAGTGCTCCACAAAACGCCAAAAAGCAAAGCGCTGCCATCATAATCCAATATAATCCAGATTCTTCACCTCCTCCACAGAGCACAGCACAGAGAGCGAGACGCACACCATCCAACAGGAATCCATGGCGTATCCTCTTCGTCACTCTGTGAGGATGGACCGGCTCCCCTCGTGCCTTGCCTTCTGTTGAAATCTTGTTCGTAGAATCGAATGCCCATACCTCCAATCCATCTTAATTTGCGTTCGAGGTGCTTTTCTGAGGAGCTGCAGGCAGCAGCAGGGGGGGGTAGGACGGGGGACGAAAGGACTGAAGCGACTGCCTCCGTCAAGAGCCAGCCAGAAGACTCCCCGGACTGACATCAAAATGTGGATTGAAAAGGTGAAACACCCACACCTGCCACCACCCTCATTTGCCCCAATCTGGGCCCTAGAGCAAGGCCCTTACTCGTCACCATCTGCTCACAAAACAGGTATTTTTTGAAAATGAGTCCTCGTGACTCAATAGCTATGTTTATATGCACAAAATTATTTGACCGGATTGAAATGTTTTCCGATTAAATAACACATGGGCACAATCCGTTCACGAGTGTTTACATGTAGCTGGCTTTTGTTCAGAATAGAAGTACTGATATGTGCAGAGTGGTAAACTCTCCTTAAAAAAACCACGGAAGAAGAAGTTCTACTACTGGGATGAACATAAACAAAGCTGAGCACCCAAACTGTACCTGCAACAGGTTTTAATGACTGTGGAGATGTTACTGCACTCCCTGACTGAGCTACAGGTAATACAGATCATTTTGAGATCTTTCAAAGTTTCTGGTAGAAATGTTGTGTCGCTCCCCGACCAGTTTGGCTCCCCCGACATGCTAATATTATTAGCATTTAGCCAGGCGGAAATGTGTGAGGTAGACATAGGTCAGACATGCACAGTCAGATCAGTTTTTCATGATCTGATTTTTTTTTTTTTTTTACAGATTAAGTGTTTACATGCACACCGTTTGGATTATGAATTAGCATAAACAACCCCTCTCATTCTGATAACAAATTATTTCTGCGCGAGCTGAAGCAACAAAGAATATTCAGAATGGGGAGCTTACATGATGTACTTTTATTCCGAATATCCATTTAAGCCGATTACTTATGTCCATGTAAACATAGCTACTGAGACTACCTGTATAAATAAAGGTTAAATAAAATAAAAAATAAAAATATATACAATGCTGTTATTGCTAGTATCATTAATCCTCTGTGAATAGCAAGCAGCCATCAGGGCACTAACGACTAATTGTTAGGCTGATGGTCCTCCTTGATCATGTGAACAACTAGTTCTGGACGTCACCAATAAACTGGTTGATGCACTAAGGGAAGGTGCTATACAGTATATAAGACTGTTTGTTGCAGTGCCTCAGACTGAAGAAGTATTTTGGATAAAAGATGAAATGTTTCAACAAGAAGAATCTGTCCAGAGGACCTGACTCAACATTGTCAGATGTGTATGAGTTTTCAAAAACTGAAAATGCAGAGCTACCAAATCTAAAGATGCAAGGTTGAAACCACGAGTCACACAGAGTGTCAGTTTATGACATGAATCATTACCAATACTTGAAGCAACACATCTGGAATACAGGTAATCCCCGACTTACGAGCAAGTTCCGTTCCTCCGACTATCTCGTAAAACGAAATCTCGTAAGTCGGAACACAAAACACGTGTTCTCGTAAGTCCGGATTTTCGGTCGTAAGTCGGAAAATTTATGCTAGCGCTACTACGAACACTCGTTTTTCATCACAAACGTTCATACTATTTCATGAACATGCTCAGAAACTTGTTTCCAAATGTTTAGCTAACACACTTTCATCTAAAAACACATAAAAGTGCTGTATTTTCTGTATGTTCTTTACAACTTTACTGTTCGTTAGTGAGCTCGTATGTCCGGAACCCCGTAAGTAAGAGCGCTCGTAAGTTGGGGACCCCCTGTATCCAAATTCCCATCCATTCAAAGCAGTTTACAGTATAGGACTTTTGCAATAAATTCACTTGGATTTCCTGCAAATAATCAAATGATCTAGTTAAAAAAAAAAGGTGCCTTTTCAACTTTCACAGTCAGAGATAAGCAGCCTGCGAGTTTGTAGATCCACTAATTAGAAACAAAGTTCTGCAGATTGCTAATTAGGAGTAAACAAGCTAACAAATCTGTGTGTGTAAAAATGCTAATACTTGTTAACAATGAATGAAAAGATCTACGCAGGTCAAAAATAACTATGGGAAAATGCAAATTTTGCAATTTGGTAAAAAATAAAAACAAAGCAGCAGTAGTGTTGTTTGATTGGAAACAATTAGGGATAACTGGACCACACATGACAAAACCAAAGAGAGCACAGACCAAATAAATAAATAAATAGAAAGTCAAAATCTGTGCCACTTTTAGCTTCTTCCTGATCTCTGGAGGGCTAATCACTGTACTCAGTCTGTCTTTAGAGTACAGACAGGCCGGAAACCTTGCCCAACCTTCCCAATCCTACCTCTGTGATCCACAATTACAATAATGACTGGACTAATTAGCTCGACCCGATGTGCCGGAGTAATGCAGAGGTGATTACAAGGAGCTGGCAGAAAGGAGACAGACGAGGTGTAAAAACAAGCAGCACACCAGATCTCACAGGAACAGCAAATAAATAAAATGTTGGGAAGCTGCGGAAGAGTTCTCTGACAGGGAGGCTCGAAGCGTGACCAAAACATGACAGAGAGGGTGCAAGAGTCTAAGATGATGTGAATATGGCCCCGAAACCTGAATAAATACAAGATCCCAGTGTGTTCCGGTTCTAAGTAACTGTCAATGTGCACATCTGCAGAGCATGCACACATTATTGGTATTTATTCAACCCACGGGGTGTAAGACATGACACCGTGACAAGGGTTTTTCCAGGAAAAGAGAATTATTTGTGCCAACTTCAGGAAACTCTGAGACAGAACACTTAATTAGTCTTTTTAAGATTTATCAACAGTTTTTCTAATAAATAGTCAACTTCATTTTTAGGATTTCTAAGTTTTAAAACATAAATAATTTTAACAATAGTCATGCTCCTTGAAGACCAAAACAAGCAATCCATCCATCCATCCATCCATCCATCCATCCATCCATCCATACATACATACATACATACATACATACATACATACATACATACATACCTAAATACTGTACATACATTTTAGAATTGCGCCGCTCAAGGTGGCTGCATGTTGGAGTAGCTTATATTGTACTTTCATTCTGGGATATTGCTTTTGAGTACTTTATTTTCTCTTTTTATCTGGATGTTTTTTTTTTTTTTTTGACGATTACTTTCTCTGATATTGAATGCTGTGCAGCTATAAGTATTTTTACTGAAACCTTTTTACTTTTGGACATGTGTTATGATGCGTAACCATGACAACAAGGTAGTTTTTACAACCGGGAGCAGCTGATTAACAACTCAAAGCTAAAATATTACCTCAACTACAGAACCAAATCCCAAATAAGTTGTAAATGAGGCGCCATGGATGCATCTCTGTCTACCTGGCAGAGGTGCCTAAGTGACTGGACTGTTGAGATCCTGGAGCTGACAGGAAACGTGGCTCATGACCAGAAGACCTGAATCATCCCCTGACACCTACAGCTGTCTGTCTGCAATGATGAGGAGCTCAACAAGCTAATGAGAGAGTGAGGGAGGAGTTCTGCCCAACATACAGGTCGTCCTTCTTCCCAGGAAGACCGAAAGGCCCGCTGGGTCCGGGTGAACAGATCGGCATCCACAGCCAGTTTCTTCAGATCTGCTGTGAGACGGACTGATGCAGCTCTTTCCTGCCAACAGCCATCAACATCTAGAACAACTCTTAATGAAACCAGGATGATGAGCTACAGCAATATTTAATTTCCCTTTGGGATTAATAA
Organism: Garcialebias charrua; assembly: GCA_038048925.1. Classification (NCBI taxonomy): domain Eukaryota; kingdom Metazoa; phylum Chordata; class Actinopteri; order Cyprinodontiformes; family Rivulidae; genus Garcialebias; species Garcialebias charrua. Next base: position 26,709 of record JBBPBX010007479.1, read on the forward strand.
AGTATTTTGAATTTAATTTAATCAATACATCCATATATCCATCCATTATCTTTTACCCACTTCTTCCGTTTTTGGATTGCGGGGGTCACTGGTACCCATGTCCAGTAATCACTGTGCGAGGAACCGGGTACACCCTAGACATGTCTTCGTTCCTCACAGAGACACATGGAGACAGACGTGACCAACAACCATTCACTCTCTCACTCACACCAAGGGACAGTTTAGAGTTACCAATCAGCCTAGCGTGCATGTGGGAGGAAACAGGAGTACCTGAAGAAAACCGACGCATACACGGAGAGAACATGCAAACTCCACCCAGATAGGCTCCCGTACAGGGATTTGAACCGTGGAGAGTCAGCAGCTCTACAAATTGTGCCACTGTGCTGCCCAGAAGCATCCCATTTTCTTAAATTGAAAAAAGCAAAACATTTAATAAATTAACATTTTCATTGATTCTGCTGTACTCAGTTTCATTGCATACATCGCCATACCAAAATTAACAAAAGCCATTTTTAATACATCCCAATACTTACAAAGTACTGTACATGCCTGATATCTAACAATGTTAAGTCAGGTCCTCTAGACAGATTATTCTACACACTTGGTACTTAATGTGTATGCACCTGTAGCAGGCTCTGTTACAGTGTGTATTACAGCCAAACAAACATTAATGATACTCTAATAACTTGTCTCCATCCATCGGCAAGGTGTGTTCAATGAGAGAAACTGTCTGGGCTTTACAATCTGCATTCCACGTAACAGTTACATACTGTAGATCTGAAAACATGAAAAATAAGAATATATGAAGCATATTAGCTTAAACAAAATACCCAAACCATCAACATGTCAGTTGGACTTACCGGTACTAATAAAAACAAATAAGTAAATAATTTTACACTGAAATGAGAAGGTTTATCTACAAGAAAAGACTACATAAATAGAAATACAGTAATCCAGAACAATCATGCTGGCTACAGTGGGAGTTTAGACTATTAACCTTTAACCTCAGAGGCATGTGAATTATACCATTTCCAAAAGAATCTCAGATTGCCTCATATGAAGATGAAAATGAGATGATGGGCTGCTTCAGAATGTAAAGTTTTTTGAACAGTTCTGTTCAGAGCAAGTTTAACATTCAAATGATTTCTTGGGTCACAACGTTCCTATCAGATTAGACTTTAGAGCTTGCAACTCTTGAAACACATTCACTATCTGAGGAACTGGCAGTAACAAGTCTGTCAACTGTAAAATGTTGCTATTTTATTTGATGCCATGGTTTACCAGAAAGTCATTTTATAGCATTTATTTATTTAAGTGGTGGTGAAGAAGTTAGAGAAGGTGGCCATGTGATCGGAAGGTCGCTGGTTCAACTCCTGGACCGACAACGTCAAAATGCTGGTGGGAAAGGTGAAACACCCAAACCTGTCTCCACCCTCATTTTCCCCACTCTGGGCCCCTGAGCAATGCCCTCTGCTCCCCCAGGTACCCTAGATAGCAGCCCTCTGCTCCACACAGCCCTCTGCTCCACACAGAGAGCTGTGGTAGCTCGGTGGTATGTGGTTGTCTCAGGAAGGGCATCCAGCATAAAACAATTGCCAAGTCTTCGTGCGAGTTAGTTCACTGTGGCGACCCCTGAAGAAGGGAGAAACCGAAAGAAAAACAACAAATAAATGTTTTCACAGATATTTATTTTTTATATTTTTAAATAAACAGTTTTTTAAGGATCTGGGGTTCAAATGTACCGGTAACTGAATTTGAATTATTATTGGATTACGTTGGAATTGGATTACAATGACATAAACTTGATTGTGTGTAATTGGGTTCGAATTAGATCTGGTATTGTAATGTCTCAATGGCCCACAACCGTTGGAGACTATTTAGCAATGCCAAAATAGGTGAGCAAATTAGTGAATTCAGCGAGGCTGTGTTTTGTGCAGCCATTATTAAAAGTTATAGTTTATTGTGAAATGTGTATTATAAGCTGTGCACATGTATTTGATGCCCACCTCTACCCATATCGTTGATTTGATTTGATTTTGATGTTTATTCATTCATTTAAAAAGAACAATACAAGACAGTTTCATCAGATACAAGAATACAAGTAGGATAAAATGAAGGGAGCAGAAAGAAGATGAAATCTTATTATATCTGCCCCTTATTTCACAGTTTGTTCAACCAATGATAACCTTCAAACTACATCACAGAATGAATAATTCTACTTAATTTTTCTAACTGTAATACACAAACTACATCACAAAATGAATAATTCTACTTAATTTTTCTAACTGTAATACACAAACTACATCACAAAATGAATAATTCTACTTAATTTTCCTAACTGTAATACACAAACTAGATCACAAAATGAATAATTCTACTTAATTTTCCTAACTGTAATACACAAACTACATCACAAAATGAATAATTCTACTTAATTTTTCTAACTGTAATACACAAACTACATCACAAAATGAATAATTCTACTTAATTTTTTCTAACTGTAATACACAAACTACGTCACAAAATGAATAACTCTACTTAATTTTTCTAACTGTAATACACAAACGCACTAAGCTACATCATAAGTACAACATAAGTGTAATACACAAACACACTAAGTTACATCATATATAGTTTTTGAGCCATATCGTTATTGACTCTGCTGAGTTTGTACTCACCTTAGCTGTCACCCACATGATATAATTTACTGCAGTACACTTTAAAATAGCCAATAGGCAGATTTAAACCTTTATTTTTATTTTTATAAATATTATTTATCAATGGTGTGTTATTTAGACATTCACCTTGAATGTTTTCTGCCAGAAGAGAGCTCCAGTGCTGGTGCCAAAATACAGATTTGCTGTTGAGATTGGTTTGAGACAACTTTGGTTGCTATGAGACATTTTTTTGCACAAAAATTGGAAAATATTCACAAATTGAGAGACAAGGCCATGCAACTCACACAAAACATTTGAGAATTCTTGTGAACAATTTAGAAAACCGTGGAGACTCCATCCTGAATGCAATTTGCCACCCTGTTGACAACAGTTGCAGCCCAGTGGCATTATTTTTGTTTTGTGCCCTAAAATGACTTTTGATGTGAATGACACTTTTTCTCAACAGTAAACTTAACCGAGTTGACTCTAGCAAATTTTTAAATCATGTACCTGAAATATGGGGGTTTGGTTCTGTGTGCCTGTGAAGTCCTTCCACACCAAACTTATCACAATAGGTCAAGGAGATAGAAAAAGCACATTTTACGAAGTAATGCCACAAAGTTGGGCACGTAACGTTGTCCAAAATGTCTTGGCACGCTGAAGCATTGAGGTTACCCATCATTGGAGTTAGGTACCTAGCCTAAACCATAACTGAAAATAGACAAGTGTGGCAAACTATTTTGTGTCCATGTTACCGGTAAGTAATGTACCGGTCGGTATATCTGTACTATACTGTATATCAAATTCATTTACAAAGATACCATCTCTACATTAAACCAGCAAATTGAATTGTTGCCAAGACATGTAGGATCTTTAAAATTCTGTCCAAACAAAGAAAATGCAGTACTTTTCTAGAAACATCCAAACAGTGCCGCAGCATGCATTGAGCCAGTCAGCAGAGATGTAGCCAGACGATGAGTTCCTCACTTGCTGACACTTTGACAGAGCCAACATGGCACCTGCTGTTAACAGACACACACTGCCAACCAAGTCGATGAAACTAGTGACATAGACTCTTCAACAACAAATCCAGCTCAAAAATAATTTATGAAAACAATGTATCTCAGCTTGCTGAGATTTGGTGCAGACAGATATAGCAAGTAGCTACAGAGGAAGATTATGACTGTGGGGACACATTCATTATCAGGTCCACAGGATAAAAAGCAAAAACAAATAAATAAATAGACTGGAAATAATGATTTACAGTACACAAATAGACATATTATCAATCAATCAATCAATCCATTTTATTTATAAAGCACCCTTCATACTAAAAGTAGCTCAAAGTGCTGTACAGAATTATAAAACAATAAACTCACAAAATTAAAGCAAACGACACACACAAAATAAATAAAATCAATCAATCAAATTAAATACAGTAGTATGGAAAATGTATAGAGTGAACAGAGATGAACCAGTTCAGGAAATGCAGTTAAAAAGATGGGTCTTGAGCCTGCTCTTAAAAACAACAACATTCTCTGCAGCCCTCAGGTTCTCCGGCAGACTATTCCACAGACGGGGGCCATAGTACTGGAAAGAAGCCTCACCGTAAGTGTGAGTTCTGACTTTTGGAACTGTTAGTAGTCCAGTACCAGAGGACCTTAATGTCCACGGGGGTTCATAGGGCAATAGCAGCTCTGCAAGATAAGATGGTGCATGTTTAGATTTTTAATATATTTGTAAGTCCTTTACAAAGGATTAGTGATATTTTGTATTGTATGGATTGCAATTTGTAATTATAGTAATTTATTTGATAAATATCTGTTTTGCTTGAGTATTTTTTTCACTTCCTCTGTTTTTGCAGTCCTAAGCCTATTCACATAAACACCAAGTCCCAGTGTCATTTCAGCTCATTTTCTCTTTGCTGAGATGTGCTTCAAACCTCAAATTGAGGGCTTAAGTGCCCCTGCTTCTTTTAGCCTCCTTAAATAGACTTATTTTTGAAAAACCATGAACAGATTAATCTGAAGTTCAAACCATTTTCCATTGTTTAGGCAGTTTTATGCAAAGATAGACCTACTCTGACACTTATGTCAATCAGATCTTTTTTCTTTAAAATACAGTAATAAATTACAAAGAAAAATAATCCAGGTTTTTCTTTGGAAGTCAAACAGCATTAGCGCTATGCGATGACATGCAAATCATTCTTGTCACACTCAGACATACAGGTGCAACACTGGGATTTAAAATAGATGACGGAAGGTCTTGTTTGTTTCTCACGACAACAGAGACGATTTCCATCTGGCCAGCATGTGTGAGTGCGCTTGTTGCTCTCAGCTTCGTCCAACTAATTTGCTTGATTTGCGTATGAATCTTTTCCAGTCCATTAGAGAGACGCTGGGAGGGCACCACTGCCAGCTGACCTCTCTCTGCAGAGTGCACAGTATCACATCTGAGGACGCATAACAGAATCACCACTGCTGCTGGCAAAGTAAGGATATATATATATA
>JBBPBX010007479.1:47337-62674 GCA_038048925.1 Garcialebias charrua
CTCCTTCCTCCTCCTCCTCCTCCGTCACTCCGAGCTGCGGCGTTAAACCAGTGCACCAACACCACCACCTGCATCATCTGTAGTTTGAAAATATTCTATGAATTGACCGGAGGGCCAATAACCAAACGGTTCCATGGAAAATATGAATTCAGCTGTAAAACTGAACGAGTTGTCTCAGACCAAAGGAAAATGTCTGGGTCTGAACTCCTGGGAGTCTTGTTGCCTCCAAAGCTCCAGGTCTTTGACCTTTTGGATCTGACCTCTGGATGTGCAGATGTGTAGGCAGGTGTTGAAGCTAGTTGTAGCATTAGCACAGCCTTGGGACTTCCTTTCCACTGAAGGACAGCGTCTTCTGACTGGCCACGGTGGGTTTGAAGTCCAGGACGATGTCCACACTTCTCCCGTTGTGCAGCAGGTGAAAGTCTCTCCAGCACGACGTAGAAAAACCTTCCTGTTGGAACGTGTGTCACCACGTGTGTCACCACGAGCATCGTGGCTAACCGCTCCTTGGTGTAGCACAAAGCGTACGGTGGGCCCTCACAGCTAATGAATCCTAAATGTCCGCAGCTGATCAGTTTCACAGATACTGAGCTAGCATCAGGTGAGAGTCACCCCTGACATCCACTCTGAGCTCAGCTTGAGATCTTTGATTGAAATGAGCTTCACAGGCGCTGTTCCTTCTTTCATGAACCTCCACTACTAATCTCTGAAAAGGTTCCGGTTCAGCATTGAACACGTTGCCACAGTGTTCATGTTGAGTTTCTCATTTCTCACCCAGCTTCATTAAATCTAACACAGAAATGGATCAGCGGGGTGGATTTAATGGTGCAGGATCAATCGGTGCTGAAGCCACGTCTTCTTCATTATGTTCCACCGGAGCTGATGATCTCCAGCAGGACGAGACGAGCTGCGGCTCGCTCCACATCGTCAGATACTGATGCAGCGCACGACTTATTGACTGACACGTCTTCGCCCGTCTGCTGCCTCCTCCATTTCCTGTGATTCTAATCTTTTGATTTCCTTCTTGTCCAGCGGGGGTTCCTGCAGCGACACCACGGGTAATGAAAGACGAGAGCTGTCTGGACTCTCGCTACGAGTAATCTGGTGACTCATCATCGGGCCACAGAGAAACCAGCAGACGAGGAAACGGTTCAGCTGAGGCGTCAAACAATACGACCATCGCCAGCAAAGACTTTGGAGGGACGAACAGGCATGTTCAGTATTACGCTGTGTGACGCAGAGCACGACGACTTGGAACCAGTTGGAACCAGTTGGAACCAGTTGGAACCTGGTATGTTCACCGGACTGGACCGGACCAGTATCAGAACGTCTGTGATGAAGGTGGAGACCAGGAGTGTCCACCTCAAGCATGAACCACTTTTATTATGGTTCAATATGGTTCATATGGTTCATATGGTTCATATGGTTCCCCTCACGGGGCGGCCGTGGTGTAGTGGTAATGGCAGTCGTCCCCCGATCAGAAGATTGGCGGTTCGAATCCCGGTTCCCCACACCATGTGTCTTTGTGTCCTTGGGCAAGACACTTAACCCCGAGTTGCTCCCGGTAGGACTGGAAAGCACCTTGCATGGTAGTCTGCCACTACCGGTGTATGAATGTGTGTAGCACTTTGAGATTTTCATAAACCATCCACTCATCCATCATTCATTCATCCATAGTCCATACAGCCATCCATCCATCCATTCATTCATTCATCCATCCATTCATTCATCCATCCATCATGTCCTCCTGCTTCTTCACCCAAAGCCTCTTTGTCTCTGTCTTTTATTTGAATAGTTTTCATTTGATACTATTTCTATCTTAACATGTGATTCTTGACCTGCCATTGTGTATCTGTTCTTACCAAACCCACCCGGTCACTTGTCCTGAGCCTGGTTCTGCTAAAGGTTTCTTCCTCATGATGGGGTTTTTCTTTCCACTGTCGCCTTCATGCTTGTTCAAGATGAGAGTTCTGTGATGGAGTTAAACTGAAAGCAGTCTGCTCCTCACATAAATAATGTTAAATTATTATTTTATATATGAATGTTTCTGTTAAATTATTATTTTGTATATTAATGTTTCTGTTAAATTATTATTTTATATATTAATGTTTCTGTTAAATTATTATTTTATATATAAATGTTTCTGTTAAATTATTATTTTATATATTAATGTTTCTGTTAAATTATTATTTTATATATAAATGTTTCCGTTCAGTGTCCTGAGACGAGTTCTGTTGTGACTTGGAGATATAGAAATAAACTGAATTAAATTGATACCCTGATGCATGCTCAATTTAAATTGAGTTAATTGAATTTATCTTCCAGTTCACCGGGATGACCAGCAGGAGGCGCCATTTTAACACGTGCTTTTTGGACTTGTTTGTTTATCTCTTCAATATGTTTGTTTGTCTAATGATGTGCTTTTAAATCAGCTTTATTATGTTAACTTTCTGACATTTAAAAATAAAAATTCAGCCAGTTATCAGAACAGCCCAGTTCTGTATCAAATGAAGCATTTAGGTAAAGATGAAAATCAACTTTATTAAAGCTACATTTTGTTGCTGTATCAAACCTTATTCATGTTTTTACACACAGATAAGCTCAACCTTAAACACTTTTAGTAAATCAACGTTCTTTAAAAACTTTTTAGTTAAATACAAAGAAATCTATAAGCATGAATTCACCGAGTGGCCCCACAGCGAACCGACGCTGCACACTGAAGAAAGTCAACGTCATGACATTCTTTTTCTGGTTTTCGTAACTTCGTAATAATAATAATGAATTCAATTTATAATGCACTTTTCATTAATAAAAATCTCAAAGTGCTACAAAGTGTAACAAAGCAAAGATCAAAATAAAACAAGTGATAAAATCAATAATAATATCGACTAAGATCAAAGATAAAATCATGTGGATGCAGATTAGGCTTGCTTAAAAAATAAATAAAATAAAACAAGTGATAAAATCAAGTAAAATCAATAATGATATCAGCTAAGATCAAAGATAAAATCATGTGGAGGCAGAATAGGCTTGCTTAAAAAGAAAAGTCTTTATGCTGCTTTTAAAGTCAACCAGTGACTGTGGAGCTCTCAGGTCATCAGGGAGGGAGTTCCACAGGCGGGGGGCAGCCACACAGAATGCTCGGTCTCCCATGGTCCTCAATTTGGTCCGAGGAATTCTTCCGGCACTCGGCAAGGCAGGTCGCATATCTTTCTGCTCTTCCCTCCCTAAGTTTTTCCTACTCCCTGCTTGCTTTTCGTCTCGTCTGCGACCCTTCAGCGCTCACTCGAACCAATATGGAATTAATAAATTGGGCTGTTTCTTCAATGGATAAGATTTTTTCCACGAAGCGGACCGTGCCAGGAGAAGCTGTCTGTCCCTCCGACACACACGCGGCTGGATACGTGCTGGACTCGTGGGGTCAGTGGCAGCCCATGTGTCTGACCGTCTTAAGTGTCGAAGACGTGGAGGATTTGTGGATTATTGGATTATTGGTAGCAACTGCTCTGTTTTTTGGCGTAAGCGGAGTTGTTTGTTACTGGAAACTGAGGGAGGCTTCGGCAGCTATCAGCGCGCTGTCGGCACTACCTGATCAGCAAAATTCTCTGAACCGGGCCGTGAGCTCCTCATCCCAGCTGTTGTATGAGCTCAATCGCTCGCTTGGAGCGGTGGTGGATCACCGCGGACCTGCTGTGCGTTTTGGGACTTGTTTACAGCCACCCCGGATCAATCAAGGGACAGATGGGAGTTCATAGAGCGGAGCGGAGCGGAACCACATATTACTTGGATTTTTTTCGGCCATGAAACAGCACCACAGACTTGATGGCGGCAGTGGAAAAGAACACTGTGGTCTATTGGATAACAAACAAGAATATTATCTGGCTTCTGTACATGTCCTTGAAAAGAAGGCTGTCGGAAGCCATTCTCCTGGGAGTGTGGAGCTGAAGAGACCTGCTGCCCTCCCCCCCTCCCCCCCCCAGAGATTTCTGTGCAGCCTCAGATAACGCCCAGCTGCACATCTGCTGAACTTGTGTTTGTCTGAAATTACTCACAGACTCTATCTCCTTGCCTGCCGTCTCTCAATTTGTTATTGTAACTAAATGTGCTTTTTGATATGGTTTTTACTGGATCACGCGGTGTCTTGAAGACAAAATGTGATTCATCTTTTTTAATATCAATGCTGTAAAACCCCGTGTCTTTGCCTGTTTTCCTGCTTTTGACCTTCATCTGGGGACAGATGAGAGCGGCCGCGCTATAAGCATATCATGTGTTGATAAACATATCATGTGTTGATAAACATGTCATGTGTTGGTAAACGTGTCATGTGTTTTGTTAAGCTGCAGCTTTTTGCACTCATTCTCTCTCCTGGATGACTGTAACTACATATTTACGTTGTATTGGTGAAAATTGATGCAATGTTAATAAACCTATCTTGTATCTTGTATCTTGTATCTTGAATATGAAGGAAATTACTGTTCTGTGATCGTAGAGACCGGGTGGATGAATATGGTGCAAGAATGTCCTTTAGATAGTCAGGTGAAGTGCCGTGCAAGCATTGATGTGTAATGAGAGCAGTTTTGTACTGAATTCTGTAGGTGACAGGAAGCCAATGGAGGTTATGGAGAATGGGTGTAATATGTTCAAATTTACGAACTCTCAACAGAATCCTTGCTGCACTGTTTTGAATGTATTGAAGTTCAGACACCATTTGAGAAGAAACAGTTGTACTAAGACTAGATCCAACACCACTCCAGTACCTGTGGGAACAGGTGTATCTGGGCTTCTTGTTCCTGACGGACCAGGAGGCGGACTGACGGATCGGGGCCCCCTCCTCATTAATGAAGGCATTGTTCCGTTCAGTCATGGTGAAGGAACAGATGAGTCAAAAGGCAAATCTCTGGATTTACTGGTTCTGACCCCCAGCTGTGGTCATGAGGTTTGGGTCAGGACTGAAAGAACCAGATCCTGGATCCAAGTGGCTGAAATGAGCTTCTTTGTAAGTGGGGTCAACCTTGGAGAAGGTGAGGAGCTCCGTCACCTGGGGGAGCTCAGAGTAGAGCTGGTGCTCCTCCTCATCAGAAGGAGTCAGTTGAGAAAGTTCATCTGATTAGGTCATCGCTTTTTTATGGTTTTCCAGACACGTCCCTCTGTGAACAGGCCCGGCTGGGGCAGACCCAGAACTTTCTGCAAGGATTGTGCATCTTCTCTGGCCTGGGAACACCTCGTGGTCTTCCAGGAGGAACTGAAGAGTGTTGCTGGGGAGAGGGAGGTCTGGATTTTCATTCCGGACCTGCTACCTCCACAACCCGACTACAGATTAGTGGCAGAGGTTCTGTAAGGCCCCTTGCATGGGGCCCAAAGCCTGAACCCCATAAGAAGAAGTGTTGTTTTGAGCTTCAGGGTTAGGTATGTCCCGGTAATGGTTTGGGTAAGGGTTAGGTATGGACTGATAATGGTTTGGTGTAGGGTTAGGTATGTACCGGCAATGGTTAGGTTTAGGGTTAGGTATGTACCGGTAATGGTTTGGGTAAGGGTTAGGTATGGCCTGATAATGGTTTGGTTTAGGGTTAGGTATGTCCCAGTAATGGTTTGGTTTGGGTAAGGGTTAGGTATGTACCGGTAATGGTTAGGTTTAGGGTTAGGTATGTACCGGCAATGGTTTGGGTAAGGGTTAGGTATGTCCCAGTAATGGTTAGGTATAGGGTTAGGTATGTACTGGTAATGGTTTGGTTTGGGTAAGGGTTAGGTATGTACTGGTAATGGTTTGGTTTGGGTAAGGGTTAGGTATGTACCAGTAATGGTTTGGGTAAGGGTTAGGTATGTACCGGCAATGGTTAGGTTTAGGGTTAGGTATGTACCGGCAATGGTTTGGGTAAGGGTTAGGTATGTACCGGCAATGGTTTGGGTAAGGGTTAGGTATTTACCGGCAATGGTTAGGTTTAGGGTTAGGTATGTACCGGTAATGGTTAGGTTTAGGGTTAGGTATGTACTGGTAATGGTTTGGGTAAGGGTTAGGTATGTACTGGTAATGGTTTGGGTAAGGGTTAGGTATGTACCGGCAATGGTTTGGGTAAGGGTTAGGTATGTACCGGTAATGGTTTGGGTAAGGGTTAGGTATGTACTGGTAATGGTTTGGGTAAGGGTTAGGTATGTACCGGCAATGGTTAGGTATAGGGTTATGTATGTCTCAGTAATGGTTTGGGTAAGGGTTAGGTATGGGTAAGGGTCAGTTAATAAACTCTGTTTTTGGCTCTCAGTCTGCTGGGAAGGAGCAGCAGAGGAGGTACAACAACAACAAGAAAAAGGAGGGAAACATGACAGAAAGCTCAGAGGTGAACCTCAGTCATCCTCAAACAGCATGACAGGACTTCCAGGAACGATTTCCATCTGACAACCACAACACACACACACACACACACACACACACACACACACACACACACCACTCATAAAAATGTGATTTGTATTCCTGTAAATACTTAATTTCTAAATTTACTTTGGGCCAAAATACGTTTAAATTTTTGGTTGTATGAAATATTTTCTGGTTTGAGTTTTGCAGATAACTGACTACAAGTTCTTCCTCTTTTTGTCACCAGAAGGTGGATGATAATGTTTTTGCCTGTGTCTGTGTGTGCTCATATGTAGAGTCAGCCCGTATGGATACATGTACTGTCAGTAAAGATACATGTACTGTGTACACTGTAGAAGCAGAACATGGACTCAGTCATACCAGAATACATGAACACATTAAAATCTCAGAAAGAGTCAGAGAGTCTTTATTGTCATTTGCACCACATGTGGTACATGTGATGAAACAAGATTATGTACACAGGGTCCCAGTTACATCCAACAACAAATGCAAGAGAAAAACAGTAATAACATCTAAGATATGAACTAAGAAAAACATCAACTAAAAATACACCAAGCACTAATATCATAGAAAACATTACTCTAAACAGCAGCACGAACATGAGTCTGTATGAGCAGATGGTCACAGATGAACACAGCAACAAGAAAACAGATCAGCATGATGTGATATTTCTCAGTGATTATTCTTATTATTTATTTATTCATGAGTCTAACAGCCTCAGGGTAGAAGCTGTTCCTCAGTCTAGTGGTTCTACATTTGATGCTCCTCAACCTCCGTCCTGAGGGGAGTGGGGCAAAGAGTGAGTGTGCTGGGTGAGTGAGGTCTTTCATGATGCAGGTGGCTCTTTTCCTGCATCTGGAGGTGTAAATGTCTGTGATGGTGGGGAGACTGACTCCAACATCTTCTGTGCAGCCTTCACCACTCTCTGCAGAGCTTTCCTCTCTTCAACTGTGCAGCCTCCATGCCACACGTTGATGCTGGAGCACAGGATGCTCTCCACTGCACACCTGTAGAAGGAGGTGAGGACTGGGCTGCTCAGACCAGCTCGTCTCAGCCGTCTGAGGAAGTAGAGTCTCTGATGACCTTTCTTGATCAGGCTGGTGGTGTTGTTGCTCCAGCTGAGGTTATCATTCAAGTGTACACCCAAGTACTTGTAGCTGGAGACCACCTCCACTGCAGATCCACTTATGTTCAGTGGGGTGTGGGTGTGTTTGTTCCTTCTGAAGTCCACAATCATCTCCTTTGTCTTCTTCACATTCATGTGAAGATTATTCTCTTTGCACCAGCTCTCCAGGTGTTCCACCTCCTGTCTGTAGCTGGACTCATCATTGTTTGTGATGCATCCCACCACCGCTGTATCATCTGCAAACTTAACAATATGACAGCCTGGAAAGATCTTTTAATCTGCAAATCATTGTTCACATTCACTGTTTTCATGTCTAGAAAATGTGAAATACATTTTCAGGGTTTCTCCAGAGTTGCTGGGAGCCCTGATTGTTCCCTCCACTCACCAGGATCTGTCACTGCACCGCCTCGGACAAGAAATAAACTCCCTCTGTTCTTCTAATCAGGTGGAGTCAGGTCTCTGGACAGATTCTTCTTCTTGAAACGTTTCGTCTTTTATCCAAAAGACTTCTTCAGTCTGAGGAGCTGCAACAAACTCAGTCTTATAAATATCACCTTCTCGTTCGTAGTGGATCAACCAGGTTGCTGCTGACAGCAGGAACTAGCTGTTCACATGTAAAAATGCATGTTACCATGTTTTATATGACCCTTGATTTTATGACACTAGTCTTTATTTTTCAATTGCTTTTTATTGTAGTTTATTGTTGTCTGTACTTTATATGTTGTCTGTCTAAAACAGGTCTCTCTCATAAATGACTCTGCATGGCTCATTGAGACTAACCTGGTTAAATAAAGGTTGACTGACAATAAAAAAGGAGGACCATCAACCTAACAATTGGTTGTTAGTGCCTGGATGGCCACTTGCTATTCACAGAGGGCTGACTCAGGGGCCGTTTACACGGAGTGTATTTTGAGTGAAACCGCTCCTTTCTCTCTGCGGTTCTGCTGATCATTTACACGACATCAGTGGCCCCCCTCTTTGAATCCGAGTCATCAATCCATCAACAGTCAGGTCACTTGTTGAGCATGCTTCAGTAAATTCACTGTTGAAATCCCTCAGAGACGGCGGGGACATCAATGTGCAGCGTGTTTTTTGTTAACAGTCTTTGTGTTACTGTTTGTAACTTATTACTGCAAGTAAAACTGGAGGGCTCTAAGGGGAGATATTCCATCAGGGGACACGGTGACAGCTTTGAGGCTCCCCGGAGTTGTGTCAACGGTTCCAGTGTCACCCTCCAGGAAATCAGAGCGTTAGCCGAGTCCAGAGAACTCGTAAAACAAGCAGTCAGGATGCATGCACTGTCAGTCAGTAATTAATTAACTTTAGTTGTTTAATTGTCAGTAATTAATTAACTTTAGTTGTTTAATTGTCAGTAATTAATTAACTTTAATTGATCAAATTTGGAAATAAAGAAGAGAAAGAAAAGTAATAGTTTCTGAGCGTCACACTGAGACGTGAAGAAGGGTGTCACAGACAGAGTCCCTCTCAGAGCGTCCGATCTGCTCCAGTCATCCATGCTCGGCCATCAGGCCTTCCAGGCTGCACTCCGAGGGCCCTTTGTTACAGGAAGTGGCACAAAGGAATGTGTGATTCAGGGCTGAGGCGCCCTCACACACTTGGTTTAGCCTTTAGAAGTGAGCTCATTATTCTGGCTGAGTTCTGACATGAGGAGCAGCGAGTGACTCAGGACTTCTGGAGGGTCAGGTGGACGAGAACAAAGAGACGTGTTCCACCTCAGCTTTCTTTCTCTTTCCTTCAGAAGCTCTTGATTCTTTGTCTGCATTACTTTACTGGAGTCAAGTTGTTCACACACGGCTCGTGTGCCTCGTTCTTCTGACGGGGAGTTTGGGGTAAAGTCGTGAACATATAGGTAGATCGCTCTTTGAATAACTTGTTTGGAGACATTGAATTTATGCTTCATCCACAAAACACACTGTACTTTTTTTTAGCTGAGCTTTTCTGTCGTACTTTGCACTTCCTGTTTACACACAAACTGAGTTCATGGAGATAAAAACTGAGGATTTTAAAAGCTTTATGTATTCATTCATTCATTCATTCATTCAACCTTTATTTAGTCAGGTAAATCTCATTGAGCCTCGAGGGCTCATTTACAAAAGCGACCTGCTACAAACTAAAGAATGATGAACAGCAATGGTAGAATTTCCTTAAACAACAAACAACAGAAAAAACATAGGAGAGAAATAGAAAGTGAAATGCAAAGTATCAAAACTAGCAAAACACCACAAGGTAGATGTACAAAATCAAAAACAAGAACATATCTGCAATGGTTTTTGCCAGGATTCCAAAAGATTCTTAAAACCATTTAGAGAGGTCAGGGCCGAGAGCTTCAAATCTTTTTGTAAGATATTCCAGGAAGCAGGAGCAGAGTAGGAGAAGGCCCTTTTTCCAAGTTCAGTCCTCACTGACGGAACACTGCAGGTGATCATGTCCTGAGAGCGCACGCTGTAGCTGCACTCACGTAGAGACATGTAGGAGGAGATGTATGAGGGCAGCAGACCAAGAAGTGATTTAAAGATGAAAATGTACCAGTGGAAGAGTCTGTGTGAGGTTAATGATGTCCAGTTAACCAGTGAATACAGGGTGCAGTGGTGGGTACGATAATCACAGCCAGTTATGAATCTTAGTGCACCATGATAGACAACATCTGCAGGTGCTTGTAGGAGCATTCATGTAGAGAATGTCACCGTAATCAATGGAGGGAAGGAAAGTCACAGATACAAGGTGTTTCCTAACATTCAGTGTTAGACATGATCTGTTTCTGAAAAAGAAACCCAGTTTAACTTTCAGTTTCTTTACTAGGTTTTCCACGTGGAGTTTAAAAGAGAGCTGTGAATCAACCAGGATACCCAAATATTTATAGGAATCAACAAACTCAATTGGGACACCATTTGATGATAAAATCAGAGGAAGATCTGCTGGGACTGACTTCCTACTTGAAAAAACATCCCTTTTGTTTTATCAGCATTTAGTACAAGTTTGAGACGGAACAAATCTGACTGGATGATGTCAAAAGCGGATTGCAGAGACTGGAAAGCCTTAGCTACTGTTTTAGCTCGACAGTAAACAACTGTGTCATCAGCATAGAAATGTAAGGATGCATCAGGGATGCTCTGACCTACATGAGCTATGTAAATTGTAAAGAGGGTTGGTCCTAAGACTGAGCCTTGTGGTACACCATTTTTAACCGTTAAATAACTGGAAGAAGTACCATTGTGCTGAACACATTGCATCCGATTGGACAGATAATTAGAAAACCAACCAATGGTGTGATCAGAGAACCCAATTTCTGAGAGCTTATGACACAAGATGTTATGATCCACTGTGTCAAAAGCTTTAGACAGATCTAAGAAAAGTGCAGCACAATAATTCTTAGCATCCAATGCTTCAACAACGTCATTAAGAACCTTCAAAGAAGCAGTCGTTGTGCTGTGTTTTTTCCTGAAACCAGATTGATGGAGAGGTAAGATGTTAAATGAGTCCAAATAATTTTTGATCTGAGAGTTTATCAAATTTTCTAGAACCTTGGCTAAAATGCAGAGTTTAGAGATTGGTCGATAGTTGTTCAGTGCGGTGGGGTCACCTCCCTTCAGCAAAGGAAGAACAAAGGCTGTCCAGATGAACTGAGTGAGAATGAGCGGATTTGATACCTGGACTATTGAGAATGAACTTTCTTGTCAAGAACAAAGGCTGTTTTCCAAGCATCGGGAATGGAATTTTGGCTTATGGACAGGTTAAAGATGTGGGTCACAGGGACTGAAATGATATGAGCAGCCAGCCTTAAGAAATAAGTTGGAAGTTCATCTGGACCAGCAGATTTTTTAGGATCAAGATCATTTATTTACCTCACTGACTGAGAACGGAGAAAATGAGAAGGTGTGATTAACTGAGGATTGACTTGTAAGAGGGATTTGATTTGTAGAAGTTTGATTATTAGATGGAGTGGATGATTTTCCATTTATAACTGTGTCAAATAATGAACTAGAAGCAACAAAATGTTTGTTGAAACAGTATTTTTGGTGTTCCCATGTGGACTCAGAAAGAACGAGGTCAATCTGCACAGGCTCACTAGAACGTGCTCTGGCAACACAAACAACTAGTGGTGTCCTGATATGAATACTGGTGTCAGCATCAGTATATCACAGATACCAGTGTCAGAGTCTGTATCAATACATGCGTCAGCATCAATACAGATATCAGAATCAATACAGATATCAGCATCAATACAGATATCAGTATCAATACAGATATCAGAATCAATATTGAAATCAGTATCAATACAAATATCAGTATCAATACGGTTATCAGTATCAATACAGATATCAGTACCAATACAGATATCAGTATCAATACAGAAATCAGCATCAATACAAATATCAATATCAATACAGATATTAGTATCAATACAGATATCAGTATCAATTCGGATATCAGTATAAATACGGATATCAGTATCAATACAGATATCAGTAACAATACAGATATCAGCATCAATACAGATATCAGTATCAATACAGTTAACTGTATCAATATGGATATCAGTATAAATACAGATATCAGTATCAATACAGATAACTGTATCAATACGGATATCAGTATAAATACATATATCAGTATCAATACAGATATCAGCATTAATACAGATATCAGTATCAATACATATATCAGTATCAATACAGATATCAGCATTAATACAGATATCAGTATCAATACAGATAACTATATCAATATGGATATCAGTATAAATACAGATATCAGTATCAATACAGATAACTGTATCAATACGGATATCAGTATAAATACAGATATCAGTATCAATACATATATCGGCATCAATACAAATATCAGTATCAATACAGATAACTGTATCAATACGGATATCAGTATGAATACAGATATCAGTATTAATACAGATATCAGCATCAATACAGATATCAGCATCAATACAGATATCAGTATCATTACAGATAACTGTATCAATAGGGATATCAGTATAAATACAGATATCAGTATCAATACAGATATCAGCATCAATACAAATATCAGTATCAATACAGATATCAGTATCAATACAGATATCAGTATCAATACAAATATCAGCATCAATACAGATAACAGTATCAATATGGATATCAGTATCAAGACAGATATCAGCATCAATACAGATATCAGTATCAATACAGATGTCAGCATTAATACAGATATCAGTATCAATAAAGATATCAGCATCAATACAGATATCAGCATTAATACAGATATCAGTATCAATACAGATAACTATATCAATATGGATATCAGTATAAATACAGATATCAGTATCAATACAGATAACTGTATCAATACGGATATCAGTATAAATACATATATCAGTATCAATACAGATATCAGCATTAATACAGATATCAGTATCAATACATATATCAGTATCAATACAGATATCAGCATTAATACAGATATCAGTATCAATACAGATAACTATATCAATATGGATATCAGTATAAATACAGATATCAGTATCAATACAGATAACTGTATCAATACGGATATCAGTATAAATACAGATATCAGTATCAATACATATATCGGCATCAATACAAATATCAGTATCAATACAGATAACTGTATCAATACGGATATCAGTATGAATACAGATATCAGTATTAATACAGATATCAGCATCAATACAGATATCAGCATCAATACAGATATCAGTATCATTACAGATAACTGTATCAATAGGGATATCAGTATAAATACAGATATCAGTATCAATACAGATATCAGCATCAATACAAATATCAGTATCAATACAGATATCAGTATCAATACAGATATCAGTATCAATACAAATATCAGCATCAATACAGATAACAGTATCAATATGGATATCAGTATCAAGACAGATATCAGCATCAATACAGATATCAGTATCAATACAGATGTCAGCATTAATACAGATATCAGTATCAATAAAGATATCAGCATCAATACAGATATCAGTATCAATACAGGGAGTCCTCGACTTACGGCAATCCGGACTTATGAACGTACTCCGAACAGTACTGTTGTACAATAAATACTGTACAGGTATGTGTTTATAGATGAATGCGTGGTGTAATGTGGTTAACGTGTTAGCTAACTGTTTGTAAATAAAGTTATGTGCATGTTTATGGACCAGAATGTACGCTTGTTCAGTCTCATGTCGATAAACGGGTGTGCGGGCGCAGCGTTAGCATGCAGTTTCCGTTTTACGGGAAAAAAACGGACTTACGAACGCCATGTGTGATGATTTCCGACTTACGTCAAAATCGGGTTACGAACATTGCGTAGGAACGGAACTCATACGTAAGTCGAGGTCTACCTGTACAGATATCAGTATCAATACAGATATCAGTATCATTACATATATCAGTATCAATACAGATATCAGTATCAATACAGATATCAGTATCAATACAGATATCAGCATCAATATAGATATCAGTATCAATACAGATATCAGCATCAATACAGATATCAGTATCAATACAGATATCAGTTTCAATATGGATATCAGTATCAATACAGATATCAGCATCAATATAGATATCAGTATTAATACAGATATCAGTATCAATACAGATATCAGCATCAATATAGATATCAGTATCAATACGGATATCAGTATCAATACAGATATCAGCATCAATATAGATATCAGTGTCAATACAGATATCAGTGTCAACACAGATATCAGCATCAGTATCAATACAGATACTTCATATGATGAAGTTGTTCAGAGTGAGGTGGAGGCCATCATCAAGAAAATGAAGCCTTCATCCTGCGCCCTGGATCCCTTCCCCTCGTCTCTCATAAAATCCAATCACTCTGCCAATTAGCCCATTAATCACACAAATAATAAATAAGTCTCTACAATCTGGTCATGTTCCACTGCCTCTAAAAACTGCCATCATTAGGCCTCTTCTGAAAAAATCTAATTTGGATCCCGACATTTTTTCTAATTACCGCCCAATTTCACACCTCCCTTTTCTGTCTAAAGTGCTGGAGAAAGCAGTTGCTGCTCAGCTGCAGGACCACCTACAGCAACACTCCCTGTATGAGAAGTTCCAGTCTGGATTCAGGGCAGCTCACAGTACTGAGACTGCATTGCTGAGAGTTACCAATGATGTCCTCATGGCTGCTGACACTGGCTCTCCCTCCATCCTTGTCCTCCTTGACCTCACTGCAGCCTTCGACACTGTGGACCATAGTATCCTCCTCCACCGTCTTCATGTGGAGGTCGGTCTCTGTGACACTGTCCTGGACTGGTTCAAATCTTTCCTCTCCAATAGGCTGGAATGTGTTAGTCTTGGCAACGCCACGTCCCAGACAGTCTGTGTCTCCTGTGGTGTCCCTCAGGGGTCAGTTCTGGGGCCCCTGCTGTTTTCCCTTTACATGCTGCCTTTAGGTCAAATTATTAATCAGTTCAACATTTCTTTTCACTGTTATGCCGACGATACACAGCTTTACATCAGGACTGGAGCATCCTCATCTTCCCCATTGTCATCTCCATCTTCACTCACTGCCCTCTCTGCCTGCCTGGAGGCAATTAGGGCATGGATGAATCAGAACTTTCTTCAATTAAACTGCTCCAAGACTGAGGCCATACTGATTGGCACCCCTCACCAGGTACAAACATCTACTATAACAACACTTTCCTTTTCTGGACAAGACATCCCCCTCTCCACCTCTGTTACAAATCTTGGAATAAAAATGGACTCCAATCTTACATTTGAAAATCACATTAAGCTTCTGTTTAAAACCTGCTTCTTCCATCTTCGAAA
>JBBPBX010007480.1:0-12384 GCA_038048925.1 Garcialebias charrua
CAGTGATTATTCTAGTTAGAGATTCAGGAGTCTAACAGCCTCGGGGTAGAAGCTGTTCCTCAGCCTGGTGGTTCTGCACCAAAAGTGTGTGTGCTGGGTGTGTGGGGTCCTTCATGATGCAGGTGGCCCTCTTCCTGCATCTGATGGGGAGGCTGTTCTGTCAGCTGTTTTGTGCTCCTTTCAGATTACTTTTGCCAACTAAACATGTTTGTGCTTCTTCTAACTTCATTTTACTAATTTCAGCTTGTTATGCTCCTTTCAGCTTATGTCTGCAAGTTTTGGTCTTTTCTGATTGTTCAGCCACTATTTAGCTGTTTTGTGGTCATTTTAGCTTTTTCAGCTAATGCCACATTATTTGCACACATAGCAACTTTTTTGAGCCTAATTCAGCAGAAATGTGCTCTCTGCACTTCCTTCTGGTAATTTAAGATTCTTTCTGCTTGTTTTAGCCACTTTTCAGCTGTTTTGGCAAATTTCTGCTTTTTTTTTTTCCAGATCATTTCCACTTCTTTGTGGAAAAACCAGCCACTAGCAAGCACAAGACAGTGTATCTCTTGTGTTGGTGTATTGTTTGTGCCAATTTTTCTGCTTCTTTAAGCCTAATTAGGCAAAGTTCTTTCTGCCTAATTCTACTAATTTAAGTTTTTCTTCTTTCTAACTTTTCAGCTACCTTTTTAGCCATTTTAGCTACTTTTAGTAGTTTTCTGATAAATTCAAGTTATTGTGGTAATTTGAGATACTTTCAGCTTAATTAACTTATTTATGCTAATTTCAGCTTGTTATGCTCCTTTAAGCTTATTTGTTCAATTTATTTCAGTTACTTTTTAGCTGTTTTGTGATCATTTTAGCCTTTTCAGCTAATTCCACATTTTTTAGCTTATTTCAGCTCCGCTTTCTTCTGGTAGTTTACGCTTCTTTCTGCATTTTCAGTTACTTTTTTTTCTTCTTCCATTTTCAGCTATTTTTTAGCTAATTTCCTAATTTTTGTGCTAAATTCTTTATTTTTTTTATTTACTTTTATTTACACAGGTAGTCTCATTGAGTCACGAGAACTAATTTTCAAGAGAGACCTGTTATGGGAGCAGATGGAGGGAGTTGAGGGCCTTGCTTAGGGGCTCAGAGTGGGGCAAATGAGGGTGGAGGCAGGTGTGAGTGGGTTTTTCACTTTTTCCACCCACATTTTAATTTTGACGGTACTGTGTGTTTTTTTTAAACCTAATTCAGCAAATATGTGTTCTTTCTGCTTTCTTCTGGTAACTTAGAGCTGTTCTTCCATTTCAGCTCCATTTCAGTTGTTTTTCAGCAAGTTATTCTGCAATAAGCATTCACTGCATTTTTGCAAGAAATGCAATTTATAATAATAATATAATAATAATAATAATAATCATTTTATTTAAAAGCGCCTTTCAGGACACCCAAGGGCACTTCACAGCAAGAAACATATCACAGAGATTGTGTAAAAACAAACAACAAGCACAGTGCAGACATCAACAGGAATAAATTGAAATATAAAATACATAAAGAATATAAAATACAAACAAGTATAAAATGCATTTAGTAAAGTTAATGATAAGCTAGTCTAAATAGATGTGTTTTCAGGGCTGTCTTGACCAGGGAAAGGGAGGTGGTGTTTCGAAAGTCTGGCGGTAGAGCGTTCCAGAGGTGAGGGGCAGAGCAGGTGAAGGCCCTGCTCCCCATGGTGGAGAGGCGGGCAGAGGGTACATGGAGATGTAGCGAAGAGGAGGATCTGAGAGAGCGTGATGGGATGGAGATTTGTAGGAGGTCAGATAGATAAGGAGGGGCAAGGTTGTGGATAGATTTGAACGTGAGGAGTAGAATTTTGAAGATGATGCGTGATTTAACCGGGAGCCAGTGGAGCTGCTGCAGGACAGGAGTGATGTGGTTATAGGAGGAGGTTTGAGTGATGACACGGGCAGCTGAGTTCTGGACCATCTGTAGCTTGTGGAGAGATTTGTTAGGGAGACCATAGAGAAGGGAGTTGCAGTAGTCAAGCCGGGAAGTCACAAGACTGTGCACAAGGATGGCTGTGGAGCGGGGTGTGAGAGGACGGAAACGGTTAATATTACGGAGGTGGAAATAGACTAACCGAGTAACATATTTGATGTGTGAGGTGAAGGAGAGAGTGGTGCCAAAGATGACAGAGACTCTTGACCTGAAGGGAGGGGGATAGCAGGGTTGTTAAGGGGGACGAGAAGATGTTCCGATTTTGAAATAGAGTTTTTGGTACAAACAAGAATGATTTCAGTTTTGTTACTGTTTAGTTGAAGGAAATTGTTAGCAAACCAATGATTTAGCTCATTGAGGCAGTCGGTGAGGATGGAGGGTGGGTGGGTGGAGTTTGGTTTTGTCGACAAGTAGAGCTGTGTGTCATCAGCTTAGCAGTGGAAATGGATGCCGTATTTACGGAAGATGTGACTTAGAGGAAGGAGGTAAATGATGAAGAGGAGGGGTCAGAGGACAGAGCCTTGGGGAACACCCGTGGAGACGGGGGAAGACTGGGAACGGAAGGATTTAATCTGAATGAATTGAGTGCGGTCGGAGAGATAAGAGTTGAACCAGCTTAACGGGGTACCTGAGATGCCAATGGAGGTTAGTCTGTTGAGGAGGATAGAATGACAGATGGTGTCGAAGGAAGAACTTAGATCAAGTAGAATGAGGATGGACAGAAGACCAGTGTCAGCAGCAAGACGAAGGTCATTAGTAATTCTTTTTAGAGCTGTTTCGGTGCTATGGTGAGGGCGAAAACCAGA
This sequence comes from Garcialebias charrua, assembly GCA_038048925.1. Lineage (NCBI taxonomy): Eukaryota > Metazoa > Chordata > Actinopteri > Cyprinodontiformes > Rivulidae > Garcialebias > Garcialebias charrua. The sequence goes on from JBBPBX010007480.1 coordinate 2,772, forward strand.
TTTAAACTTTTCATAAAAGTTATTGTTGGACAGGTGTGAGTGAAGTTGACTAGCAACAGTTTTTTCAAGAATTTTGGAGATGAAGGGCAGATTGGAGATCAGACGAAGATTACTGAAAGTTGGTAAAGTCAAGACCTGGTTTCTTGATGATGGGGGTGATGGCAGCAGATTTGAAGGCTGTGGGGACAATGCCAGAGGTTAGGGAGGAGTCGATGATGTTAGTGATGATAGGGAGCAGAGACGGGAGACAGGATTTAACAAGAACTGTGGGAAATGGATCACGTTGACAGGATGAAGACTTAAGACTTGCTGATAATGTCAGCAATGTCATCAGCAGAGGGGAGGGAGAAGACAGAGAAAGGGAGGGAGGAGTTCAACATGCTGGGGGCAGTATTTGGTCCAAGGTGTTTATGAATTGAAATAATATTTTCATTGAAATATGACATCAGTGAGTTGCAGAATTCTGTGGAAACCATGTGAGAGGGTAGAGAGTTAGGAGATGAGACAGAACGGTGAAGGAGAGAGATCAATGGCCCTCATTCACGAACCGTTCGTACGCACAGATTTGTTCTTAAACTGTGCGTACGAGTGATTTAGGATCATTTGCGGCATTCAACAATGTTTTCGTATCCTACGATTTTTTTCAGATACGAACAAAATCTACGAGTGGTCCGGACCTGTCGTATAATTTACGAGCGTCAGTCTGCTGTCATCCAGACGGAATTTCTCCACTAATAACTTCATATTTCGTTATTTAGAAAATATTTAGAGTTTAAAAAAGTCACGCACCACAATTGGTCTTGACAATAGGTTCTGTTTGAAGTCTAATTATATTTTTAAATGTAATAATGACTAACGGATTAAAGGTTCAGTATGCAGTTTCTGTAGAACTGCAGCAGTTAGAAATATTTTCAACAGGCAAAGCATTCTGATCCCTCCCCCTCAGAGCCATATGTGGCTCTGCCCCCTTGTGGTCTGTTGAATTTCAAATTCAAGCTCTGTTTTTATTGGCTGATTCAAATTCAAGCTCTGTTTTTATTGGCTGGTTACAAACTCTGTTTTTATTGGCTGGAAAATGGCGGGTCACCTTTTCTTTTTAGAAATGCTTATTTACCACCTGGAGAAGCAAGGGGACAATATTTTTTTTAAATTTTTTTCAGAGATTACCTGGCTAACATCAGTCTGTCAGGAGGTAGTGACAGAGTGAAGAAATATGTTCATAAAAAAAGCTACATACTGCAGCTTTAAAGTATTTAAATTAAAATCAATTTGTTATCAATGCTGTTTTCTAACACTACAATATTAATATGAAGATCTCAAACTGAAACCAACTTAAATTATGAATTAAGTTAAGTGTAATTTGTCTCGGTAACGCAGACTTCGGTAACGCAGACTTTAGATTGACCTCCTCCTGTTGCAGTCATAGCTGTCAAATAGCTCAATCAGTAAAGCATTGCGTCGCAGTGCAGAACTTTATGGGTTCGAGTCCCACATGGGACAACGTTTTTTTTCTCTCCTTTTAATTCATTCCAGATTTAAAAAACACAAGAAAACTATTTACAATACAACAAGAAATGAAGCATAAAGTCTTTTTAATCTGGAATGAATAAATAATCTAAAGAAGGAAGGAAAAAAAAATAGGCATACCTTGTGGGAATCGAACCCACGAAATCTCGATAACAGTGCAATGTTTTAACCAGTTAGCCACCAGTACACATGTATATTTTAAGGTCCACATTTATTATAAACAAACATTCTTTGGCATTAGTTGGTCATTTACTCCCATGAGTGACGCTGCTAATAAGGACAGATTTACTTTTCTCGATCAAGGAGAGCAGAACTTCAATCTCCGCACCGGTAGAGTTCTTCTTTTTTACTTTTCGCTGTCATTTTATGCACGAACACGTTTTGCCTCCGAGGCAGGAAACGTAGCCTTATATGGTGTTTTGAGGGGTGGGAATTATGTAAATGACCTCTCCGCGTGCACGCGCAGGTGGTTGGAACAGGTGGGATTCATCATATTTACGCAACCCATTTACACACGTTTCCTCAGGATAGAAGACTTTGTTGAATCTGACGTGGCATGTTCGTACGAACGCTTCGTACGAACAAAAGTAGGAGAAATTTAGGATAAAAATACGAACATTTTCATGAATGAGGGCCAATGTATTTGAATTAACAACATTGGAGCTGATGATGTCAGAGAAGTAGCTGGATTTGGCTTGAGAAATACTGTTCTTGTAATGGATGATGTGGTTTGCATAAAGTTCCTTGTGAATTGTGAGACCAGATTTTTTAATAGAGATGCTCTAGCCACCAACCTTTGGTTTTCTCTAGTTCTAGTAAAGTTGGATCAAAAACAACATGAGCTGTAAAAAGCTGTTTTACGTGCTTAAGCCTAAAACAGAATGAAGCTGCAAATATAGCAAATCTGACACCCAATATCAATATGTGCAGGTACATTTACAATTAAATGCAACTCTTTTTCTCATAAATCAATAGTGTGACGCCAACGTGTGACTTCACGTGCACTTTTACCTCACAACAATATTGACTCATTGGGTGTTAATTGGTTTTCACAGTAGTTCTCAATCAGCTTGTATGAAATTAATCAATAACTAAAAAACATTAGGTTCTTGTTTTGATGAGTTGGGATAGTTTTTGGTCTGATATTTCTGGAGTTTTATGAACTTTGACGTCACAATGTTTCATCCAGAACTCTCTGTTTAATTGCATTATTGACTAAAGTAGTTCCTTCTTTTCAGATTTATCCACAGTCTGTGTCTCAAGCAGTTTTTCTTGTTTTCTCTGTGCTGCTGTCAGCTATCCTTTCACTGCCCAGTTGATGAAACCTTCCTCCACCTCGTTCACCTGTTTTCATCAGGACCAGCGCTCATGGATCACTCTAATTATCTCATCAGTGGTCCTGCTCTACATCACATCCATCCAGATCCTCATTACTCCTACTCACTGCTACACCACCACAACCAGTGACTCATTGGAGCAGAATATACTTTCATGACTTATAGCATCACCACCTTGATTGAATGATTATTGTCCAAAAGGGGTCAAATGGCCAGATGTCCACGTTTCTTCAATTACTTATTGTCCACTTCTTCATGTATTTTTAAAGCTTTAGTGGGTGCACAACTGAAATACTATAATAATATAACAATGACACAAAATGACATAAATAAACCAAATATTATGTGTATTTGTGGTGTTATTACTTTTCTTCCTCTTTGAGAAAGATTTTGTTTTTCTTTAGGCTCATTTAGACATGGCTTTTTTTTTTTGCCCTTCCTGATGCAACCACAGATCACTAAGCTACCACACCCCTCCTCAAGGGCCCATAGTGGGGCAAATGCAAATGAGGATGGAGGCAGGCATGGTCACCTTTACCACCCACACTTTTGTTGTTGGTCTGAGTATTCGAACCGGCAACCTTCTAATCACAGTCTTGCCGTCTCTCCTTCGAGAAAATTTTATTTCTGCCAATATCTGTCCATGCTTGACCTGATTGGCTAACTGAGGCACTGCTGTTGCTGCCTTTCAAGACTGAAATAAAGAAAATACAATAATAAAAGATCTACTTATTTCCCTTGTTTCAGTTTTTCTCCTCATATTAAATAGTTTGTAGTATTTATATTTGTAGATAGAATTGTGTTAATAGTACAATCTCATTAAAATAACTCATAAAACTGGGTCTATTGGTGACCATTTCTAATAAAATAAACATGCTAGTAGCAGTTGTTTGCATTTTCATGTTTAAAATGCAACAGTTTGTGTTCAAACATTTTGAAATGCATGTTGAATAATCTGATGAATAAATCATAAAAATAAATAGTGTTTTGTTTTTTTACTAAATATTTCCCCCACACAACTCTGCCTGCTCTCTGCTGTGCAATTATTCTTTCTCCTTTCTGCCCTTTCTGCACATTTGAAGCCAAGTTTGTAGAGGACAAACTTTTTATTTTGCTTTTTTTCCCCCCCTCCATAGGTCAGTGCATTTTTTTTCTAACGTAAAACCAATTATTAGCCATTGCTGTAAAGGATGAGGGTGTGACTGTGTGTGGCACGGTGGTTATTAAGAACCCAGGATGGCTTTATAAACAGCTCGTCCACTAATCGGACTAAATGCATATTGTTTTTGTTCTGTTACAAGCTTGTTTTTGTTGTGACGGAAGGAGGTCCGTTCGGCTGATGAGTGTTTTAGTATTCGTCGAGACATCGAGCAAAGCTCAAACTTTTTAAAATGTAGTGCTTCTGGCAACATCCTACCTATATATTTTTTGAAACCATGATCTTTTTATTTAATAATCATTGTATTCATACTTTTATTTGATCCTTTTGTTATGAAATAATAATCTTTGTTACATTTTTGCCACAGGATGGCTCTCAGCAACTTTTAAAAAAACACGACATCGTACTGTTATTTAACTATTGAGATTCAAAGGTGTAATGAGATGATTTGCTCTTTTATATATTTGGATTAAATACACATATTAGGTTCACATTTTACAGTATGACTTGTGTCCTGTCTTGGGTGTACTTCCCCTCTCACACAATGACTACTGGGGATCGAGACCAGTCCCTTGTAACATGGAAAGAAAAAAAGAGATTAAAGAAAATGGATGGATGGATGGATGGATGGATGGATGGATGGATGGACCAGACCCTTGTAACACAGAACAAAAAAAAAGAGTAAAAAAAATGGATGGATGGATCAGACCCTTGTAACACAGAATGATGTTACAAGGATGCAAAGGGACAAAGATGTCCCTATGATGCAAACATGGGACTGCTGTTTTACTCAGTTTGTCTATGTCGATGTGTGTCTGTCCCTATCAAATAAATAAAGTACATTACAAAAAATTACATTACAATGAAAAAAGAGGGTAAAGGATATGGTTGGATGGAAGGATAGTTGGGTGGATGGTTGGATGGATGGACCAAATCCTTGAAAAAAATAGTAAAGAAAATGTATGGATGGATGGATGGTTGTATGGTATGGATGGATCAGACCCTTGTAACTCAGAATGAAAAAAGAGAGTAAAGGAAATGGATGGATGGATGGATGGATGGATGGGTGGATGGATGGACCAGTCCCTTGTAACACAGAATGAAAAAAGAGAGTAAAGGAAATGGTTGGATGGATGGATGGATGGACCAGACCCTTGTAACACAGAATGAAAAAAATGGTAAAAAAGATGGATGGATGGATGGATCAGACCATTACAGGTAACCCCCGACCTACGACCCCATCGACCTGCGAACCACGGGACCTACGAACATATCATATTTAATAAAAATATGAATTTAAAAAAAAAAAAAAAAATTTTTTTTTTTTTTTTTTGTGTTTAAATGTTCTTAATTTCATGTGTACATCACTTTGTTGCAGCTCTGGTTGTTTTAAAGGCTTTATAAATAATAATTATGATAAAAAAGATCATTTCTGATCATTTTTGAGCAATTTTTGAGCAATCTTGGGCAACAGGAAGTAGGTCTTCAGTTTACACGGTCACAAATTAATGTAGAACACCGGACGCTATTTTAGGTTCAGTCACTGGGGTCTCCGGTCACAAATTAATGTAGAACACCGGACGCCATCTTAGGTTAGCTGCCGAGAGCCGGACGAAGACTGGTGACCAGGATACCATACCATACCATACCATTTTATTTATAAAGCACTTTAAACAGGAACAAGTCCACCAAAGTGCTGGACAAACAAACACGCAACAGGCAACACATACAATGAAGTACAACACGAAAAACATAAAAAACATTGCAGATCATAAATCAAACGATCCAGTACACATCAGCTGGCATTGAAAGCGATGGAGTAGTAGTGAGTTTTTAACCGGGATTTGAAAACCGAGAGGGAGGGGGCCTGTTTGATGAGCAGCGGTAACTCGTTCCAGAGTCTTGGGCCTGCTACAGAGAACGCTCTGTCACCCCTGCGCTTAAGGCGAGTTTCTGGAACTATTAAGAGTACCTGATCCTCTGACCTCAAAGCACGTGGAGGGACATATGGGTGTATCAGATCCGAGAGATAGGCGGGGGCGAGACTGTTCAGCGATTTGTAGACATACATGAGAATTTTGAATTGGATTCGAAGATGAACCGGTAGCCAGTGAAGGGAGGCCAAGACTGGTGTAATGTGCTCTCTTTTGCGTGTGCTGGTTAAAAATCGGGCAGCTGCGTTCTGAACCAGTTGTAATCGTGCAATGGTGGCTTGACTGACGCCAAACAGAAGTGAATTGCAGTAATCAAGCCTAGATGTAATGAATGCGTGAATCACTGTCTCCAGGTGCTTTTTGGATAATATGGGCTAGCTCTGGATGAGCTAGATGAGGATGAAGATGGCTTCATATGGATTAATTACTAGCTGGAAACGTCTCTGTGAACTTTGTGGATGTCTCAAGCAGCAGCGGATTTATCGCCGATCGTGCCAGGCCGCCGTGCGAACACCTCCGGCCGGCCTGGCTACACCTCCGGCCTGGCTAGCTCCAGAGCTAACACTGGAGCTAACACGGGAGCCGGCCTTTTGAACACTGGTGACCAGGATCGCATCATGTGGATTAATTACTAGCTGGAATAGCTCTGTGGACGTCTCAGGCTGGAGCAGCGGCTGGAGCAGCAGCTGCAGATTGATCGCGCCGCCGCTCCAACACTAGCTCATGGCTTGGCTAGCAGAAGCTAGCCAGCTAGCTAACACAGGTCTGGAGCAGCTGCGGTGGCTTGCCGGCCCCCGCGCTGCTTGGCCCGAAAACAATCAACGCATGGCAACCTATGTCGGCTTTGACCATCTCAAAGTAAGAAAATATATTTTTATTTATTCTGTAAATGTGAATAGCAATGTTTAACATTACAGTACACTACTTGTACATGCTTAAATGTGTGCGCGCGCTCCGTTAGCATGATAAATAAAGGTTGAATGAATGAATGAATGAATAATTTTTTTTTTTAATATAATTTTCACCCCCTACCTACGAACGGATCGAGCTGCGAACGGTTCTTAGGTCCCAAACTCGTTCGTAGGTCGGGGGTTCCCTGTAGTTGTAACACAGAATGAAAAAAGAGAGTAAAGGAAATGGATGGATGGATGGATAGATAGTTGGGTGGATGGTTGGATGGATGGACCAAATCCTTGAAAAAAGAGTAAAGAAAACGTATGTACAGTATGTATGTATGTCAAAGTCAAAGTCAACTTTATTGTCAGAACTGCAATATGTACAGGACATACACAGGATTGAAATTGCGTTTCTCTCAGTCCCTCGGTGCAACAGTAACCATTTAAACACTAAACACTGTATGTATGTGTATGTATGTATGTATGTATGTATGTATGTATGCATGTATGTATGTGTATGTATGTATGTGTATGTATGTATGTATGTGTATGTATGTATGTATGTGTATGTATGTATGTATGTGTATGTATGTATGTATGTATGTATGTGTATGTATGTATGTATGTATGTATGTATGTATGTATGTATGTATGTATGTATGTATGTATGTATGTATGTATGTATGTATGTATGTATGTATGTATGTATGTATGTATGTATGTATGTATGTATGTATGTATGTATGTATGTATGTATGGATGGATGTATGTATGTATGTATGTATGTATGTATGTATGTATGTATGTATGTATGGATGGATGGATGGATGGATCAGACCCTTGTAGCATGGAAATAAAAGAGAGTAAAGGAAATGGATGGATGGATGGATGTTACACTGTATGCCAGTACAGTATCTTACTGGGCCGTGACTTGAATACAGTTGAGAACCTTGAAAAAACATTAGAAAGGAATCCGCTCATTCTCAATCAGTTCATCTGGACAGTTTCTTTTTAGTAGAAACGTTTCACCCTCACTCCAGAGGGCTTCGTCAGTCAGAGTAGTCCCAAGCACACTGAAGTTACCCCACCAAGTAAACAACTTAAGTGGACAAACCAGTTTGCTGTAGCCAAGATGGTTTCTGGGGGCTGTCCTGTCCCTCGTCGACTCCTCCCAGGCAGGCAGACATGTCCAAAGTGGTTCAAGACAAGAAAATTAGAAAGGAACTCTCCAAAACGTCACATAACATTTGTGTGCGTTCATAATGTCCTTGCATGATCTACAGATGTTTGTAATCTTGTCGCTTGAAGTTTGAACATGTTCAAAAAACGAGTGTGACAAATCCACTGAAAACAGTCACAGAGTTGTCGCAAGTGTCTCAAACCTGTTTAACATTGTTCTCAGTTTAGTATCTGTAGCTCCAGGGCTTCATTTTGACGCCTGCACAGAACATCTGTATTTGACAGAAAACATCCAAGGCTGCAGTCTCAGATGTAAAGGTCTAATAATAACGACAAATAATAGTTACTTCAACACTGAAGTGACCCATCTTGATGTCAGTCAATTAATTCATGATGGCTGGTGTGGCCAACATGGTGGGCACAGAGCTGAGGCAGGTACGGAGTGGGCAACAAAACAATGTGCATGACCTAGAATACAACTTTGTGAGCCATGCACAAAAAATGAAAGCTGCAATTTTCTAAACTTGTCCACACAAAATGTGGCTGCACAACTCACTGTTCACAAACACTCAGAATTCAACTTAATGCAGATGAAATTGTTACTTTTATTATTATTATTATTATTTTCTTGCCATTTTAACTCTAAACCATTATCCAACAGTTTGACCCCAATGAGACAAACTAGGTTTAGCTAACTTGTTGGTTTGTGGTGTTTGACTTTTGATTGACGGTAGGATGTTTCATATCTACTATTTTACATTTTAGTTATATTTAAATATGCATTTGGCTTGGTTATTCATATACTGTAATACATAAATGTACTTATCCTGTGTGTAAATGTGATATTTATTTTTTGTTGTTTAAAGCTGCTGGGTCTGCATTTAATTTTATAAAAGTTTAAATATTTATTTAAAAAAAACTTTTTTGTTCTTGTTTTCTATATAAATTAACTTTACCCCATTTTTGTAGAGCTTGCACCTCTTGTGTATTTTTATATTTACATCGTTGTCCAACGTTACAAATAGTGAACCCATTGTTACAATGAGTGGTTCTTTCCTTGTACCTCAGTATTATCTCTTTGTAGGTTTGAATGCAAGGTTTTCTGATTTCTAATTTTCTTTTTATTATTATTTTTCCTTCTTGGGTAATAAAAGCTGATAATCTTAAGAATATATTAAAAATAAAATTGCAAAAAATATTGGAATATTGTTTAAAATAAAATATTTAATAAATGTAAAAGAATTGCAAATTATATATGCTTCCTTGATTATGCCCTACTTGTTATATTGCTCAGAAATATGGGGAAATGCAAATAAAACTACTATTGATGTATTAATAAAGTTACAAAAAAAGCAATTAGGCTTAGGCTTATTAATAAAGTGGGATATTGAGAACCAACTATAAACTTTTTATTCAAAATAATAATTTACAATTTAATGACAATGTTTATATAAAAATACTGGAAATAATGTATAAAGCACTGAATAAAAGTCTTCCCTCTGGAATTCAGAAATTATTTAAGTTAAGAGAGAGTAAATATAATTTACGAGGTTTGTTAATATTTGAACAAGGTATATATAT
>JBBPBX010007480.1:13168-58312 GCA_038048925.1 Garcialebias charrua
TATATATAAAGTCAGACTACATCTTCATGCCATAACTAGATTGTCACTGGGTATGAACTGTTCTAATTATTATTTTTTCTTTCTAGGCGTTTTTTTTCTTTCTTTTTCTGCTGATGGGGTCGTATTGGCTTCATTAATGTGCCATCCTCCTTAAAACCTCCATGGAGCTCATTCAGGCCACCCAAGTTTCCTCACCGCCTCAGGAAGATCCCACAGCTACCTGGAGCAACAGCTCGGTGCTGCCGTACTCCAATGCTTTGCTTTTTGTGACTCCCTCTGCATTATTTCCCAGCATCAGCCCAACCGATGGATGGCTCTCCTTTAACAGCAGCTGTCTCAACTGCACACGTAGCACGTCCGTCTCCCTCCCTGGTTTGGCGGGAGTCTTCATCCCTCTCATCTATGGGATAGTTTGCATCGTTGGTTTAGTGGGAAACACTCTGGTCATCCATGTTATTGTGAACTACACAAAAAACGAGTCAGTCACAAACATCTACATCTTGAATTTAGCCATTGCCGATGAGCTTTTCATGCTCGGCCTGCCTTTCCTGGCTGTCCAAAATGCTCTCCTCTCTTGGCCTTTCGGCTCGTTAATGTGCCGTGTGGTTATGACAGTCGATGCTTTCAACCAGTTTACCAGCATCTTTTGTCTAACTGTGATGTCAGTGGATCGTTACCTGGCTGTCGTCCACCCCATCCGCTCCTCCTGGTGGCGACGTCCCCACGTGGCGAAGGCCATCAGTGGCACAGTGTGGGCAGGGTCCTTTGTGGTGGTGCTGCCGGTGGTGGTGTTTGCAGACGTGCTGAAGGATGATGGGAACTGCAGCATCGTGTGGCCGGAACCAGCGGAAGTGTGGAAGACATCTTTCATCGTGTACACGTGCACCGTCGGATTTTTCTGTCCTCTGCTTGTCATCTCTTTGTGCTACCTGCTCATCGTCATCAAGGTATGGCTTTTATTGCGACAGAGACCTACTAAAATACTTTTAAATAGAGTTAAATGTGACAAAACATGCATGGATCAATCAATAGATAGTTACCCGTACTGCACAAGTCAAAACATGAAGGAAAATCAAAAAAGGCGTTCAATACAGGATCAATTGGACTTTATTTGTTGCAGAAAACGTTTCGACTTCTGTCCAGAAGTCTTTTTCAATTCTGAATGAATGGAAGCTGTGAGAACAAGAAGTTTTATACAAGCCACGCACCAACATATGAAATTGGAAACTGAAATAACACCACAAAATACCTAAATTGACAAAACAACACATCACACCTGGGGGTTAGTAACACATACATGTAAATTGAAAGTAAATTGTATGTGTTACAAACCCCCAGATGTGATGTGTTGTTTTGTCAATTTAAATAGAATGGGCATGTTAGGTATTTTGTGGTGTTATTTCAGTTTCCAATTTCATATGTTGGTGCGTGGCTTGTATAAAACTTCTCGTTCTCACAGCTTTCATTCATTCAGAATTGAAAAAGACTTCTGGACAGAAGTCGAAACGTTTTCTGCAACAAATAAAGTCCAGTTGATCCTGTATTGAACGCCTTTTTTGATTTTATCATGTCCTGGACGACTGAGAATCTTCACCAGCATGAAGGAAAATAACTTTCTTTTGTGAGAGAGAAAAAGTGAATGCTAAATGTGGCAAAATTTGTTGAAATATTGTGTTTTGTTAGATTTCAAACAAGTAGAACTGAAAATAAAATAAGCAAAACAGTAGCTAAAAGCTAAAATGATCAAAACAGTAGCTAAAAGCTATCAAATGCTAACATGTATTTGTCCACACGTTTGCAAACAGTGGTGTGTACACATGACTTTGTAATGATGATCTAAGCCAGTGGTTCTCAAACTGTGGTCCACAGACCCCCGGGTGTCTGCGAGGCAGTGCGTGGGGGTCTGCAAATGTTATTTATTTTTCCTTTTTTACAAGCACACAGATGTTTAACAAACCGTTAAAATACACCAACATGCAGGAAATCACATCTACTTTATTAAACATTTTCTGGGGAAGGACCCATCACCACCTCCCTCCCCCCGCTACTTGCATTCTGACATCAATTCACAAATGAAGCCCTGCTACTTGGTATGACTACTGCCGTTATGATTGTGTTCAGTTTTATGTAGTTTTCTGTAATATTTGAAGCAGTATCAATAGCCTACATTTATTATGTTCATTATGTGAATAGGTAAAGTTTTAAAGTGGTTTTTGATGCTGTTACTTTTCTCAAAACTGTAATTTTTGGATGTTGAAATTAAAAATTTTGCTAATCAAGTGCGCCCTGAATGAAAAATAACAATGTTTAAAAGTGTAAAATTTGTATTAAACAACAGGTCTTAAGTATTTATGTTACACAAATATTTCTGTTGCATTAAAGAGACAAAGTAAACACGAGGGACTGAGGGATATGAGGGAGTCCCTGGAACTTTTTCTCCCCTGTAAGTGGTCCCTGAACCCAAAAGGTTTGAGAACCCCTGAAATAAGCAGAGTATGATTTTTTCTTTGAGTATATTCCATGAACCCCCCCCCCCCACACACACACACACACACACACACACACACGCACACACACCCATCCTCCCGCTTTATTTTCCATTGCAGCAGCGTTCTTTAGCGTTAAAGGAGCTGTATGTAACTTTTCTAACAATATATTTTTAACAACATCCTGACATACTGATTTTAGACCAGTAATCTCTGAAAAAAACTATTGTCCCCTTGCTTCTCTAAAAGCATTTCTAAAAAGCCACAGTGACCCGCCGTTAACCAGCCAATAAAAACAGAGTTTGTAACCGGCCAATAAAAACAGAGCTTGAATTTGAATTTCAGCAGAGCAAGGGTAACAGAGCCATATATCAGAGTCAGAGTCAGAGAGTCTTTATTGTCATTTGCACCGCATGTGGTACATGTGATGAAAACGAGATTATGTACACGGGGTCCCAGTTACATCCAACAACAAATGCAAGAGAAAAACAGTAATAACATCTAGAATTAACTAAGAAAAACATCAACTAGTAATACACTAAGCTTAATATAGTGGGAATAAACAGCAGCACGAACATGAGTTTGTATGAGCAGATGGTCACAGATGAACACAGCAACAAGAAAACAGATCAGCATCAGCACAATGTGATATTTTGCAGTGTTTATTTTTTATTTTATTTTTATTTATTCATGAGTCTAACAGCCTCAGGGTAGAAGCTGTTCCTCAGTCTAGTGGTTCTACATTTGATGCTCCTCAACCTCCGTCCTGAGGGGAGTGGGGCAAAGAGTGAGTGTGCTGGGTGAGTGAGGTCTTTCATGATGCAGGTGGCTCTTTTCCTGCATCTGGAGGTGTAAATGTCTGTGATGGTGGGGAGACTGACTCCAACAGACTTCTGTGCAGCCTTCACCACTCTCTGTAGAGCTTTCCTCTCTTCAACTGTGCAGCCTCCATGCCACACGTTGATGCTGGAGCACAGGACGCTCTCCACTGCACACCTGTAGAACGAGGTGAGAACTGGGCTGCTCAGACCAGCACGTCTCAGCCGTCTGAGGAAGTAGAGTCTCTGATGACCTTTCTTGATCAGGCTGGTGGTGTTGTTGCTCCAGCTGAGGTTATCATTCATGTGTACACCCAAGTATTTGTAGCTGGAGACCACTTCCACTGCAGACCCACCTATTTTCAGTGGGGCGTGGGTGTGTTTGTTCCTTCTGAAGTCCACAATCATCTCCTTTGTCTTCTTCACATTCATGTGAAGATTATTCTCTTTGCACCAGCTCTCCAGGTGTTCCACCTCCTGTCTGTAGCTGGACTCATCATTGTTTGTGATGCATCCCACCACCGCTGTATCATCTGCAAACTTAACAATATGACAGCCTGGAAGTGTGGCTGTACAATCATATGTGAGCAGAGTGAACAGAAGGGGGCTCAGCACACATCCTTGAGGAGAGCCAGTGCTGAGGGTTATGGTGGAGGAGGAGAAGTTGTGGATCTTCACGGACTGTGGTCTGTTTGTTAAGAAGTCTAGTACCCAGTTACAGATGGAGGGGCTTAGTCCAAGTGTGGATAGTTTGTCTATCAGAGTTTGGGGGATCATGGTGTTGAAGGCAGATGTGAAGTCCACAAAGAGCAGACGCACGTATGAGTCCTTCTGATCCAGGTGGGTGAGAGCAGTGTGGACCACGGAAGAAATGGCGTCCTCTGTTGATCGGTTCTCACGGTATGCGTATTGATGAGGGTCCTCGTTGATGTTGATATATGGCTCTGAGGGGGAGGGACCAGAAACGTGTCTCTGTTCAAAATTTTCCTAAGTTCCAGCGTGTTCCAGAAATTACATACTGAACCTTTAGCAGCATGTTAACGCTGGTTTCGGCACAGGTGGAATTCATTGTTTTGGGACCTCGCTGACTTGCAATCTCTGTTCATCCTAAATTTCCTGTCAGCTTACGATTCATAACCAATAGGCCTATGTTACAATTCATGTAGTTTATGTCTGAATCATCATAAAGGTGCAGACACAGATTCATCATATTATTCTCTTTCTCTGTTTTCTCCCTGAACAGAAAACAGAATCAGGGACATGCTTACTAACAGCACCCAGTCTGCAATATTTTCAAGGTTTTGAGCTGCATGTAGTCTCAGAGGGACCTGGGGATGATCTCAGACAGGCAAAGACGACTAAATTTATGGCTACAGGACACTGCGGTCAGGAAAACCATCCCTTTAATGCTTCTAAGTCCCTGTGGGTTATAGGTTGTTTCTGGAATGCTTTTAAGAAAATTACTTGAAAGAAGGCGTAAATATCAACTTTAACACAAGGATAAAAGGATTTGTTTTTATGCATTTGTGTGTTTATCATTTTATTGTTTGTGTCTGAAAATTATATTTCTGCATTGGCTGTTTTAGAGGTTTAAAGTCTCCCTAGTGCAATTTAGCTACAAAGAGGATCTCTAATAAAAAGCAATGAGTGAATTGTTTGTAAGATTATTTTTGGTTTTATGTTGAAATTAAACTGAAACAGAATTTGGCAGTGACTTTCCAAACATGTTAAACGGTAAGATCCAGGATTATCATGACAAGTGTCTAGTACGACTAAAATAATTACACAATTTAACATTTCATGAACAAAAGGTTAAAGGTCATTCTCCCAATGTTGTGCACTATCGAGCACTATACCTCAGGGATTCATGGGGAAACAGTGATCATATTTTACATTTACACTCTGAATGAGCATATTCCTTATCTGTTAAAGGGACAGCTCAGATCATTTGAATTGCTAGAAAGGTTATGAAAGAATATCTTACCTGTTGTAGATACCCTTCTGGCTTCTGTTTGAAAAAAAAAGATAAATAATTAAATATAGTACACAAAGTACTCCTTCGATACTTCGCGGTTCGACTTTCGTGGACTCGCACTTTTGCAGATTTTCAACGTAACAATGTACATGCCACACGATTGGCTGATTGATGGAAGGCGACCAACCAGAGCATTGTGCTGAGGGTGAACTGTCCCCACGCTGCCCCCTAGGCGGAGGGTGGGGTCTGTCTTTCCCCATCGCTACTACTCAGCGAGCTTCAGTGAGACAGATACCCAAGTGAGCTGGATGGATTGTTTATTTAAAATAATCTAGCGCAACCTGAACCGAGCCTTTCGTCCAGCCCCTCGGTGATCACTGAGCGGGCCAGGCCACCGAGAAATGTCCCGGTGCTCCCAATGGCCAGTCCGCCCCCAGGATTGGCTCAGTAACCGTAGCATAAGTCTGTCTGCTCTCTTTTGCTGTGCTCTTTTAAAGCATTTAGAACATTGTTAAAGAACATTGCAAGAGTGTGGGAGGGGGTTATAAAGCCTTAATATATATATATAAATACTAATATAAATATAATGTACCTACTTAGCAGAGTTTCACCTACCGCGGGAGTGTCTGGAACATAACCCCCAAGAGAAGTGATGGACTACTGTATTTACCAAATTGACAAGCTTGTCATTTTGGAAAATGAATTAATGTCTATGGATTGATTTGTCTTAAAACACCAATCTATAAAGGTTTTGATTTTTACGGTTAGTTTATTAGGAATGTCCTGACATAAATGCCATAGGCTAAACATGGAGTGCTAACCTTAGCTGATGCGGTCGCTTTTTGTTGATGCAAAAAAAAAAAAATGATAGAACTGTATGTACCAGTAAATGAATGTGCAACACAAAACATTCCAAAACTGACAGCTATAAAATAGTTCACATGATATGTTACTTATTTTTATTGTTGTTGTTGTTCATACTGGTTTGTCCAAAGACAGCAACAAACCACTGTGGTCTTTCCAGTGCTCAGACGTTAGCTTGTCAAGCTGAGCTGTTCCTTTAACATATGTTTTTAAAGATGATTGGCAAAAGCTCTCCATTTTTTTCTTCTCTTTTAAAGGTGAGGAATGTTGGAAAACGTACACAAACCACATCGTCAAGGCGCAGAAAGTCAGAGCGAAAAATTACCCGGATGGTGGTGGTGGTTGTAGCCGTCTTTGTCCTCTGCTGGCTACCATTCTATGCTCTCAACATCTTAAACCTCATGGTGGTCCTACCCGGAGACTTCAGAGGGCTCTACTATTTTGTTGTGGTGCTTTCATATGCGAACAGCTGCGCCAACCCCATACTGTACGGATTCTTGTCCGACAACTTCAAGAGAGGTTTCAGGAAGGCCCTGTGTCGCACATCGCGCAAGGTGAAGAACAACGACAAGGCTGGGACTGAGGTACAGCGACCAACAGAGGAGTGGGGCGGCATTGTGCTCCAACCGCAGAAATGTAACAGAATCGCCACCATGCACAGGGAAGGCTGCGGTGAAGAAAACGTAATAGAGGAAATCGTTGGAGCAGAGGGGGGTTTGCAAATGAGTGAAATTGGCAGAACGTCACAAAAAGGAAACAACTATGAGGTGGGTGAGGAAACCAAAACACGTGTTGTACAGAGGACGAATCTTCAGACTGTGTCCTGTAATGGCAATAAAATTAGAAATAGTAACTCACAAACTGAAAAGCTCCCAGACAAAACAGCTGTGCTTAAAATCAGCTATCTGTAACGTTGACACATTTTCTGTGTCATTCGAGTGACTTCTGTATCAAGCAACATGCAGGTCATCCGTTATCTTTATTACCAGTGGCCATCATGGCATTTTAACAAAGCTTGTAGTAAAATCAGTAGGTTTTGGTATGTTTAATATTTGGAAAAGTGCTGGGAAATTCTTTAAAGTATTTACATGTTGCACACAGATTTTCGGTTTTGAGAATGCTATTGTTTTGCAAGCTGTGGTTCAATTAAATTGAGAGGTTTAGAATTTACACCCACATTTGGGCAGCAGGGGTTTTGTTTATAAAATTCAAATATCAGTACTTTACTTTAAAAAACATAAAAATAAATAAAAAAGAACAGCTTGTACTGAAATGGCTAATGCATTGTATGAACTGTGCCCCACTGGAATCCAAAAACAAATTATTCCCTTTGCCGAGATAAAAACGGCAAAGATCCTGCTGTTGCTTCATCTTCAGAAAACATCTAACAAAACCATGTTGTTTCAATTTTGTTGGATCTTTTGTGTATCTGAACAGAACTGACCATAATATGTAGGCCACATATTTTTACAAATAAACAAATCTTCATTTAATTTAAAGAGGTAAACATTAAAAGGTTTAAGTGAGTAAAATATAATTCTTTGTGATAATAAAATACCTCTGAATAGTTTTTATTTTTACACTTTTGTTCATTCTAATTAAAATGGTTTTGGAGTTTGAAATCAATTAATAAAAGCATGTTTTTATATTTTTATTCATGATTTCATATAAAACAAAAGAGAATACATTTGCTATTAAAGAAATGCTAATTTGTTGTGATGTAAGGAGGAACAAAGTGTGACACATGTACGGTATATGATTAAAGTAAACATGATTAAATCAGTCATAACGGCTGAAGGAGCACTTTTCTGTTGTATTTAGTTGTGAAGCCTTTGTTAAATAATTTATTTAAGACTTTCAAAGATAGACTAAAAATAAAAAATAAAAGATTGATAAATTCAGTATTAAGATATTTTATATTTTATGTGAACTTCAGTAAAAGGTGAAAGCCAAGTGTTGTGTGTTCACAGTGGGCTTAATAAATGTTGAGTACAACCTGATGTGTGTGAAATTTCTTATTTAAACACTTTACGTAATGTAGCTTAAACACTGACACACAAGACGTAGTTACCAAGAAAAACATCTAAACATTTTATTTTACAATGTAACACTTACTGAAACAATAAAATTGTTCAGTCTTTTTTAGAAGAAAATCAATGCTGCCCTCTAGTGGTCAAAACACTCGAAGGTAAAAAATACTCAACTTCTATGTATGATGGCTGCAATAACTGTAATTTTTATACAGCGAAAGTCATTTTATGTTTTTCAGCTGTTGATGACAGTAAAACAAATTGAATAGTGGCCTGTGGAGAATCTTATTGGACACATGTTCACATTATTTCAGAATAACTTTAAATCCATCCGTAAGTTCTTGTGTAAACGTCCACCTCTACTCCGGCACAACATCTCCTATCCACTTCAGGTAAGGCGGGTTGCCCTGGTCGATGGGCAGGCTGATGACCTCGGCAACCTCATAGGGATGGTTAGAGCTGGTGAGGAAAACATCATGAGTCAAAGCAGACTACACACAGAACATATAAACGGCAGTACTTAAAAGTTGTACTCTTTGACTTGTATGAACGGTGGCAGCTAATGGAGCCGATGAGCAACATAATTATCTTGTCCTCCTGGAGCTACATTTTGTTTTTATATTTTAATGGTTAGAATAAGTACAGAACTTACCGAACATATTCAGCAAGAGCAGGCACCTTGGAACTTCTTGTTTTGATCATCTGAATGGGAGAAACACAAGCTTGGGACATTGTTCTGTGGTACACATGGTGATGCTTTAACAAATATGTGATCCAGATGTTTTTCTACTGAAAAGTGCTCAATGCCAATTCAAAATGACACAGGCCGGTGAAGAGCAAGTTATTGAGAAAGCTTCAAAAGTAAAAAAAAAAAACCACATCATATGCCCGGACAAAGACGTACGCACCACTTCAGAAAGACCTTAAAGGTTCAGTATGCAGTTTCTGTAGAACTGCAGAACTTAGAAATATTTTCAACAGGCAAAGCATTCTGATCCCGCTCTGCCCCCTTGTGGTCTGTTAAATTTCAAATTCAAGCTCTGTTTTTATTGGCTGATTCAAATTCAAGCTCTGTTTTTATTGGCTGGTTACAAACTCTGTTTTTATTGGCTGGAAAATGGTGGGTCACCTTTTCTTTTTAGAAATGCTTATTTACCACCTGGAGAAGCAAGGGGACAATATATATTTTTTTTTTTTTCAGAGATTACCTGGCTAACATCAGTCTGTCAGGAGGTAGTGACAGAGTGAAGAAATATGTTCATAAAAAAAGCTACATACTGCAGCTTTAAATCCTACAGTTGTATTCTTTGTAAAGTACAAGTCTTATGTTATTGCATAAACTGCATTACTTTTAATATCTGTACAAGATGTTAATGAGTTTAGGTTACATAAATGAGTTTAAAAAAATCATAAACTTCTCCATAAAAGCATTTTTATAAGAAGGTTCGTACTTTTAGTTTGTGTTGTTTGTTCAGTTTTTGTTTTAGTCATTGTTTTAAATATGAGGCAAAATGCTGAAAAAGCTGAAATGTGCATAAAAACAGCAAAATAGTAGCTGAAATAGCAGAAATAGCTGAAACGAGCACAAAAAAGTGGAAATGATCTGATAATTGACATTAGCAATTAGCTGAAATTAGCAGAAATAAGTTAGAATAAGTACTAAGATGTTCAAGTTAGCTGAATAAAGCTGAAAGGAGCACAAAACAGCAGGGAAAATAAGTTGAAATTAGCTGGAAGTAGCTGATTTTTTTAATTATTATTTTGCACAAGGAAGCTGAAAGAAGCTTAACCAAAAGCAAATGGGAAAGAAGCAGTAAAAGGTCATAAACACATTTAAAACTATGGCAGATGAAAAATGAGCTTAATTCATTTTCTATGACAATAAAGTGTAGAAAAGGTGAAATATCTCAAAAAGGCAAAAGTTGCACCAATACCAAATGTCATGGCATGTTTGTCTTGAAAGAGCTGAAAGTTTTATGAATTGGTGAAATAGCACAAAAACTGTGGAATGAATTAGATGCCAAAAAACGTACAAAATAGTAGACAGAATAATAAATATATATCACAAAAGTATTCACACTATTACAAAGATCAATAGATAAGTATGACCGGGGTAGAAAAATATACATTTTACTTGAACCTACTCCTTTTCACGCTGATGGATTTGTAGTTGTCCAAAATGTATACCGGTAAGTATACTATTTGCCTGAGAAGTTTTGTAAACCAGATGCTCTCATCCCCCTCCAAAAACCTGCTTCTGAGGAATTCCACAGACTTTTCAGAGGAGCACAGCTGAATAAACATTCTGTCATCATTTCAGGACTCTCGCCTCTGGCCGACCTTGGCAGCCCCCCCATGAGTGTGCACAGATCTATGAGCTGGCTGCTCAACCGCCTTTGAGTCCTCCCTGACCTCTGCGTAATGTCGGCGTCATTATGTGCTTGTGTGCAAGACTTTTTTTCATTACCACATTTTTGACCTTCAAACAGAGGTCAAAAATGTGTTAGGAATTTTTTTGTCTCCAAACCCTATGTGTCATTTTTCACCACTTTTATTGTCTGTCCAACAGGTCTCACTTGTAAATGAGTCTTTGAGGCTCAATGTGACTTATCTGTTTAAATAAAGGTTGAATGAATGAATGAATTTGGTTGTTGTTTTATGTTTATTTACAATAAAGATTGATTTATTCCTTCACTTAACTCTATTTTAAAACAATTTATATTTTTAATAAAATTGATTCAGCACTCACCAGAAGCACTTCGCTGTCCTCCTCAATTTTTCCCTGCCACTCGTATCTAGAGAAGCAAAACATATGTTTTTGTTAAACAGTACCTATATTTTAAGAAAATAAAATGTAAGATTACATTATTTTTTTCAGCCTGACTAAAATGTTTTTTAATAAACATAACAAAAATGCATCCTTACACAGAAACAACAAGCAGGGGTGGTACACTTACACTGATTTAATTGCTGGGACAATGTTCACACAAGCAGCTAGTTTCTTTTCCACTATACCCCTGAAACAAACAAAAAATAAAACAATAAGACATAAAACGTTACACTTGGAGAAAGAAAAAAAAAAAAGACGTTCTGCCAAATGTGTGGTATGTCTTGCTGGCTGACACATTCTAAAATGTAAGGCAAAACATAAAAGCAAGTCTGCTGTAAAGCATGATTAAAGGTGTTACTCATTGTATCACCTAGCCAGGTCTTTAGCAACGGTGTCGTTAGGACAGGTGACAAAAGCTGCAGAGTGTGTGCCCGATATGTACGTCTCAGAAGCCATGGAGAACGCCCGCAGTCCTACAGTCCTCAGCAGCTGGAACATAAACACACTCAAAAGCACCGTCTGGAGGGGAAAAACAAACCAAAACAAATAATAACAGTTAAAATCTGCATTAAATTAATTTAACAAGACGTGCACCCAGCTCTGATTCCACTTGCACAATTTCTCCATCCATACCAAACTTCAGCATTAAGTACTGCTGCATCTATTGGAGCACAAAAGTAGGAAGGAAATCCTTTCGCACTAGCATTTTGGTTCACTGGAATTTATCATTTATCATCAGAGAAACATGAGTTATAGTGCTTGACTGGCACTTGGTCTAAAGTTTTATATTTGACTGACATTTTTCATCATTTTCCAAAGCAGAAACTGAACATTCTAATTCCCCATTTGTTACTGAGAGTATTTTCAGTGCAACAAAGGGTATGGACATGGTAAAACTATAATTTAAAATAAAATAAAATAAAAATTCCATAAGAAACAAGCATATTAACTTCAAAAACGTGAAACAAAAATCCCAGAATAAAATGAACAAAGTCTGCGGTTTATATGTGATGAAGGATTTATGATGCTTGGTATTGGCATTTTACAGGTGTCCTCATTATTACATTAACCAAAAACTGCATCTGCAATGTGCTTTTGAAAACTTAAGTGCTAATAAAGAGGACGTTGTGCACTTGACACTTTAAAACTCACCAAAATCAAAGCTTTTAAAGACCCAAGTTGCAGTGTCTCTGCACCAGGTAATCCAATACGCATCACCTGCATGGTTAAGGCAAACAAGGGTCAATTGTGAATTACGGTACATTAAAAAAAAAAACACAGGTTCACTGTATAAAACCAGTTGTTTTCACCTTTAAATAATGTATTTTTCCTCTTTTGTGTACTCAGTGTATAATAGTGATGCAAATGTCAAGACATAATATAACAAAGAAAGAGTAAATTTTGCAACTTGAACTTTGAACTTTATGCAAACCACATCATCCATTACAAGAACAGTATTTCTCAAGCCAAATCCAGCTACTTCTCTGACATCATCAGTTCCAATGTTGGTAATTCAAAGACATTGTTCTCTCTCCTTCACCGTTCTGTCTCATCTCCCAACTCTCTACCCTCTACCCCTGGTACCCCTACCCTATGGTTTCCACATAATTTTGCCAACTCCCTGATGTCATATTTCAATGAAAAGATTATTTCAATTCATAAACACCTTGGACCAAATACTGCCCCCAGCATCCTTGTTGAACTCCCCCCTCCCTCCCTCCCTTTCTCTGTCTTCTCCCTCCCCTCTGCTGATGACATTGCTGACATTATCAGCAAGTCCAAGTCCTCATCCTGTCAACTTGACCCATTTCCCACAGTTCTTGTTAAATCCTGTCTCCCGTCTCTGCTCCCTATCATCACTAATATCATCCACTCCTCCCTAACCTCTGGCATTGTTCCCACAGCCTTCAAATCTGCTGCCATCACCCCCATCATCAAGAAACCAGGTCTTGACTTCACCAACTTCAGTAATCTTCGTCCGATCTCCAATCTGCCCTTCATCTCCAAGATCCTTGAAAAAACTGTTGCTAGTCAACTTCACTCACACCTGTCCAACAACAACATTTATGAAGAGTTTCAATCTGGATTTCGCCCCCACCATAGCACCGAAACAGCTCTAGTAAAAATTACTAACAACCTCCTTCTTGCTGCTGACTCTGGTCTTCTGTCCATCCTCATTCTTCTGGATCTAAGTTCTGCCTTCGACACCATCTGTCATTCTATCCTCCTCAACAGACTAACCTCCATTGGCATCTCAGGTACCCCATTAGACTGGTTCAACTCCTATCTCTCTGACCGCACCCAATTCATTCAGCTTAAATCCTTCCGCTCCCAGTCTTCCCCTGTCTCCACGGGTGTCCCCCAAGGCTCTGTCCTCGGACCCCTCCTCTTCATCATTTACCTCCTTCCTCTAGGTCACATCTTCCGCAAATACGGCGTCCATTTCCACTGTTATGCTGATGACACACAGCTAAACCTAACTCCACCCACCCACCCTCCATCCTCACCGACTGTCTCAATGAGCTAAATCACTGGTTTTCTAACAATTTCCTTCAACTAAACAGCAACAAAACAGAAGTCATTCTCGTCTGTACCAAAAACTCTATTTCAAAATCAGAACATCTTCTCGTCCCCCTTAACAACTCTCTGCTATCCCCCTCCCCTCAGGTCAAGAGTCTCGGTGTCATCCTCGACACCACTCTCTCCTTCACTTCACACATCAACAATATTACTCGGTCTGCCTATTTCCACCTCCGTAATATTAACCGTCTCCGTCCTTCTCTCACACCCCGCTCCACAGCCATCCTGGTGCACAGTCTTGTGACTTCCCGTATTGACTACTGCAACTCCCTTCTCTACGGCCTCCCCAACAAATCTCTCCACAAGTTACAGATGGTCCAGAACTCAGCTGCCCGTGTCATCACTCAAACCTCCTACTATAACCACATCACTCCTGTCCTGCAGCAGCTCCACTGGCTCCCGGTTAAATCACGCATCATCTTCAAAATTCTACTTCTCACGTTCAAAGCTATCCACAACCTTGCCCCTCCTTATCTATCTGACCTCCTCCAAATCTCCATCCCATCACGCTCTCTCAGATCCTCCTCTTCACTACAACTCCATGTACCCTCTGCCTGCCTCTCCACCATGGGGAGCAGGGCTATCACCTGCTCTGCCCCTCGCCTCTGGAACGCTCTACCGCCAGACCTTCGAAACACCACCTCCCTTTCTCTGTTCAAGACTGCCCTGAAAACACATCTCTTTAGACTAGCTTATCATTAACTTTACTAAATTAGGAATTAGAAATGATTGTCCATGCATTTATTTATTCTCGCCTAGACTATTGTAGCAGCCTTTTAGTGGGGATTAGTAAATCCTCCATAGCTTCCCTTCAATCTGTGCAAAACGCTGCAGCCAGGCTTTTGACTAGAACCCCCAGAACAGCTCATATCACTCCGGTTCTGGTCTCACTACACTGGCTCCCAATTTATTTTAGGGCACATTTTAAAATTTTATTATTAACTTTTAAAGCACTACATGGTGAGGCTCCTAAATATTTATTGGACCTTTTGAAGCCTCTTTGTCCATCTAGAACTCTGAGGTCTTCCAATAAGCTACTGCTGACAGTTCCGAGAACTCATTTTAGAACTCGTGGCGATAGAGCATTTCAAGTGGTGGCCCCGAGGCTCTGGAACGCTCTCCCTATAACAATACGCTGCTCCGAGTCAACAGCTGCATTTAAAAACAGTCTTAAGACTCATCTCTTCAGACAGGCGTTTGGTTAACTTTGTACATTGTTTTTAGAGCTTATGTTTTACCTTTTGTATAGTATCTCTGTGATTTTATGATTTTATTTTTCTGTGATTTTATTTTCCTTTTGTGAAGCACTTTGTGATAGCCTGGCCCTCGCCATTCCTACGCAGCTCCGCTCAATTCTCATTTCCCTTCACTGCTAAGTGAAGGACATGGGTCTGGTATCAACCAGGCTAACGTTGTGACTCTCATGTCTGTGAAATGTGCTATATAAATAAAACTTACTTACTTACTTAATAAATGTATTTTTATTATTTTGCATTTTATAATCTTTATGTATTTTATATTTCAATTTGTCACTGATAATGTTTGCACTGTATTGGTTTGTTAAGTGTCCTTGGGTGTCCTGAAAGGCACTTTTAAATAAAATGATGATGATGATTATTATTATTATTATTATTATAAATTATGTGTACTTAGTGCCTAAGACTACAAAATTGATAGACAGCACAATGCAGTCCAAAGGAAAATATGGCAGAAAAACAACAAATCAATAAATAAAATAGGATTTTTTTAATCTAAAATATTCTGTTCTCTTTCCAAAAAGCTCGGCAGAATATTTTAGATTTAAAAAAATCCTATTTTTTCCTTAAAACTTATTTCTACTAATTTCATACTCGCAGTTAGTTAGATGAGCTATTATTAGCATTATAATAGCGTCAGGCACTTTTACAAAAACACGGTCGACTACACAAAAATTATTCTACGTAGAGACATGGAATATCGTAACATGGTTTAAATCGTTTATTTATTTATACTTTTTGTTTGTTTGTTTTTTGTTATGAAAATGTTACGATTCATTCAACTTTACCTTTTCACGACTGCGCTTCTCTTCTACAGCAGCTGCCGTAAATCGTGACGGCTCAATGTTTGTGGAACTGTCGTAAACCAGCCGCAGCTTCTCAAGAGAAGCGGCGTTTATTACCAGAAAACCACGATTATTTAAATTCTACCTAAGAGAACGTTTTTATTTCATTTATCACAATAAAGGAACCATGTCCTTTTTATATAAAGTTGTGCGGACTTAATGAAAGTTATTTTGTTTTTGTTTTTTTGTCCAAATTTTGGGAATACTGACATTACCACCAGCTTATTTCTTGCGTTCTGAGAGGTAAGATAATATGATCCGAAATAACATTTATTATGAGATTCTATGTGTTCTGATATGCTAACACTAGGAGAACATGTCATGACAGATGTAACCACGTGATGGCAGCCTTTACTCACCAAAGGAAACCTTTTTAATGGGTTTAGAATGTTACATCACAAAAACATACACATAATAAATCATGCTTACTAGCAATGCAGTCTATTACCATACCCTGTCTTTGCTTGTTTTATTAGAAACCTTGTGTGTGCGGGTGTGGGGGTTCTGCACACAAAATACATATTCACTCTGTTTTGTAATAATCACAAACTCCCCCATTTCTCTTCTGCTCTATCCTTGATTAAAGAATGAGACAAGCAACACTCACACATGCTCCCCCTTCAGTGAAGGGGGAGCATGTGTGAATCACCCACACACACCCGCCACTGACATGCACAATTAGAAAAAAAAACAGCTGCAGCTGATTTGAAAGCTAAAGCGAGAACTTGTGGACACATGAAGACAAAAAGAAAAGCATCAGAGGAGCTCCTCAAGCTTTAGCAGCAGTGAGGAGCATGATGTTGTTGGTGATGGTAGTCGTGGTGGTGGTGGGGGTTGTTCCCATGGAAACCGTGCAGTCAGCACATCTGTAGGATTATGCGCTGTCCTCTCCCATTGGAATCTTGCGGCCTTTCCTCACCTCAGATGGACATGACAGCATGCACTCCCTTGTAAAAGGAGGAGACTCATGCAGACATGTTCAAATGTTTGTCCAGATCTTGTTGTCATGGCTATAAAAGTTGTCAGTCCATGAGGTGGCATATAAGGATTTTAAACAATGCCCATAGAGTTCAGACACAGGTAGCAATGTGGAGGTAACAGTCTCACCCTTTTTGTTCCTTCATCAGACTCTCTCTCTTTATTTATTTTTTGCTCCTGTCCATCCCCTTTTCTTCTTCTGTCTCTTGCCCCCTCTTCCTCAAAGCGTGAGGAGAATCAATATGTTTTCAATTTGCAGCAGAGCCTTCCTCCTCTGCATTCTAATCAGGCTCCACTGGCCCTTTAACTTCTGGACAGAGGCTGAGGAACAAACTGAAAGAGTGAAACAAAGTAAAGGTAGATTTACCTAAAGGACGTTTCAACGTGCAGCTAAGGTGTCAAGTTCATCGGTAGAGCATGCCTTTATGAGCATCTCTGCAGTTTTATTACTGGCTATGCAAAGACACACTCCTACAGGGAAAAGATGTCTTGTCACATCTGGTTCATTCACAGTTTGATAAAGTTTCACAACTCATTGAAACTTTTTTTTTGTGCTTAAACATGTTTTTTTTTTTTTTCCGAGTAGTTACAAATCTAAATCTCTCGCACTTGTACTTCTTACCACATAAATGAGTGCTTTTGGACAACTTATGGTACCACAAACCAAAACTTCTCCAGATAATTCATACCTACCAAAGACTAAATAATTAACTTTAGTCAAATTGTCTTGCTAATAAAACCAACACTGCCTTGAAAGGTTCTCAACAAGCAAGTGTAGCATGAAGATCTGAAGCACACATTTTTCTCTGCTTTGTTTCCAGAAGTAACTTAAAGAGTCGTCACAAGCTGTAGAGTTCTGGGAAACAGAAATGAATTCTTGAATATCAGATAAGAGTCCATCATTCTGTAAATTCCAGCACTGTCCTTGGAACAAAAGCTGCATGTTTGTGTGACATGTTCAGTTCTGTCTTCCACCTTTTGCATCCTGATGTGTTTCGTGTTGTCCCTCATGTTCATTATTCCTGAGACAAGATTTAAAAAAGTTTTTCCTCTGGAACAATTTTTGTTAAAGCCAAGTCGAAAGAGATACAGTACCGTAATAATAGAGTCTAAAATATTTATCTTCCACTGCAAGGCCTCATGACTTTGAGATAACCTTTGGACTCCTTATCATCAGACTATTCTCATCATTGTCTTCCTGCTGACACTGTTAACATCTCACCTTGGTCAACTTGGATGAGCGTCTGGCATGATCATGCAAAAACTCACTGAGCTTGTTTCAGTCAGCCTCCAAAGTCATGAAAAGACAGAACAACCATCTGCTGTACTTCCCCACTCAATCCTGAAAAGGGTCAAAAAGGGTGAAAAATATAAGCTGATGCAACTTTACAAAATACAAAATATAATTTCCTTGCTTGCAAGGTTAACAAATAACCTAATCAGATAAAATTTAATAAGATCTTTCATGCAAATTCCATCCATCCATCCATCCATTCATCCATCCATTATATTTACCTACTTCTTCCTTTTCGGGTCACGGGGGTCATTGTTGCTCATATCCAGCAGTCACTGTGCGAGAGGCGGGGTACATGACAGGTTGCTAATTCATTCAAACCCGAAGCAAATTATTTATCAAATAGTTAAACTTTTTCTGAATTGTTACATGTAAAAAAAAAACTGTTTTGTTTGATTGTCCTGGATTAATCCCCGTTGCCTCATGGCATGTTGGCTCAGTTGGTAGAGCTGCTGCCTCTCAGCGAGAAGGTCAGATTATATCCTGGTCTGGGGCTTTTCAGTGTGGAGTTGGCATGTTCTCTCCGTGCATGAGTGGGTTTTCTCCGGGTATTCTATTTTCCTCCCACAGACCAAAAATATGCAGGTTAGGCTGACTGGAAACTCTAAATTGTCCCTAAGTGTGAGTGAGAGAGTGAATGGTTGTTTGTCTCATTTGTCTCTGTGTGGCCCTGTGATGAACTGGAATCTTGTCCAGGGTGTACCCCGACTCTCACAAAGTGACTGCTGGACATGGACACCAGTGAAAAAGATACCATACCATTTTATTTATAAAGCACTTTAAACAGGAACAAGTCCAAACCAAAGTGCTGAACAAACAAACAAACAACAGGCAACACACACAATGAAGTACAACACGAAAGACAAAAACATTGCAGATTATAAATAAAATGATCAAATACAAATCAGCTGGTGTTGAAAGCAACAGAATAGTGAGTTTTTAACCGGGATTTGAAAACTGAGAGGGAGGGGGCCTGTTTGATGAGCAGCGGTAACTCGTTCCAGAGTCTTGGGCCTGCTTCAGAGAAGGCCCTGTCACCTCTGCGCTTAAGGCGAGTTACTGGAACTCTTAAAGGTACCCGGTCCTCTGACCTCAAAGCACGTGGTGGGACATATGGGTGTATCAAATCCAAGAGATAGGCGGAGGCGAGACTGTTCAGTGATTTGTAGACATACAGGAGAATTTTGAACTGGATTCGAAGATGAACCAGTAGCCAGTGAAGGGAGGCCAAGACTGGTGTAATGTGCTCACTTTTGCATGTACTAGTTAAAAATAGGGCTGCTGCGTTCTGAAACAGTTGTAATCGTGCAATGGTGGCCTGACTGACGCCAAAAAGAAATGACTTGCAGTAATCAAGCCTATATGTAATAAATGCGTGAATTAATGTCTCCAGGTTATTTTTTGATAATACGGGCTTCAGCTTAGACAGTTGCCTCAGCTGGAAAAAACAGGATTTGACGATCATGTTTACATGACTGTTGAGTTTCATGGAAGGATCCATTATCACTCCCAGATTTGTGACTTTTTGTTTTTCAGACTGGGGTAGAGCAGAAAGGTTGATGCAGTGGTTCGAGGTTGTGTCATTGGGAAGGAACAATAGGGCTTCAGACTTCTTATCATTAAAACTTACGAAATTTAAAGCCATCCAGTCCCTCATGTCAGCCAGGCAGTCGAGCAGAGGTTGAATATAGCATGTACCATTTTGTCTTAGGGGGAAGTAAATTTGACAGTCATCGGCGTAGAAGTGGAAGGGTATGTTGTGTTTCCGGAAAATAGCACCAAGTGGCAGCAGGTATAAGGAGAATAAGAGAGGACCCAGGATGGACCCCTGCGGAACCGCCACTGCAGAACTAAAATCGTTGATGGAAACACAAAAGGACCTGTCAGAGGGGTAGGATCTGAACCAATTTAGGGCTGACCCTGTGATGCCCACCCACTGCTCCAACCTAGCAATGAGGATCTCATGGTCGATGGTGTCGAAAGCAGATGAGAGGTCCAATAGGACAAGCAGCACAGAGTCACCAGTGTCTGTGGATAGGAAGATGTCATTAAAAACCTTCAGTAGGTTAGTCTCAGTGCTGTGGAGAGATTTGAAGCCAGATTGGAATAGCTCGGGCATAGCGTGATCCTCCAGGAAGCACTTCAACTGGGACTCAACTATTTTCTCTAGAAGTTTAGATACAAATGGGAGTCTGGAGACAGGCCTGAAGTTGGATACTACTGAAGGGTCGAGGTTTGTTTTTTCAGGAGAGGTTGAACAGCAGCATGTTTTAATGATTTTGGCACCATACCCGAGGATAGACTGCTATTTACAATAGAGAGAATGGAGGGACCTAGAGTGGGAAAAACCTCCTTTAGTAGCCGAGGGGGGACCACATCAAAGGGGGAACTAGATGGTTTCAGGTTGCACATGACCTGCTCTAGAGAGGACAGAGAGACTGGTTCAAAATGGTCAAATACAGCAACAGATTGAGGTGGGATGGATGGATCATGAGTTGGAGGAGAAATGAGAGCCCGGGTGGTCGCAATTTTATCTAAAAAGAAATGTTGGAAGTTCTCGCACAGATCAGTCGAGGCTTAGAGGGGTGATTACTCAGTGAGGTGGAGGACAGAGTTTAGGGTGGAGAACAGAACTTGTGGATTGCGAGAGTTTGAAGCAATGATATCAGAGAAGTATTGGGATTTAGCTGTTTTTATTGCTTTCTGATATCGGCGCTTTCTGATATTGGCAGCTCTGAAGCCAAAGCTACAGTCCAACCTGTGGTTTTGAGCCATGGATAGTGACCTGCTTACATAAACATATAGTGACGGCCATCTTGGATTTTGATGTAGTACCCAAAAATTTGAAAGGAACCTTTCTTACACTTAGATGCAGCACCACACCAAAAAGGATATTTGCCTGTGTCTTATTATAAGTTATCTAACTCACAAAGTTTACATATGTTGGACAAAGTACTTTGTATACTGTATACTGTATGGCAGAGGCCTTGTTGGATTCTGACGTGGCAACATAATTTTAGAAAGGCATCTTTCTTATGCCTAGATGCAGCCACACACCACAATGGAAGTTGTCACCTCACTTAATTTTTCAATTAATTGAACTCACAACATTCACTGACTGATGGACAAAGGGTTTTTCCTATTTCCCCATTTTCGCTCTGCAACAAGAGGCAAAAATACAAAAAACAAGGCAAACGCAGAGGTACGCATTAACAAAGACAAAAACAACAACAATATGAAAATGAGTGGTAGCATACAAAAGGCAAAATTTTAATGAAAGTTAGTTTTAATACACCTGAAGAGCACCATTCGCAGATGATAATTTCAAGCATGAATAAACAGCACAGCAAATGTATGTCTACAGTATATTATTTCTTTACAAATGTACTTTTATCTTTTTTATGGTCAAAACACTGTTCTAAAGTCAATGGAAGTGTGACCACCAGTAGTTGACTTCTTCTTTAATTCACTGTTAAGAAACAAATAATGTAAGAATAATTAATAAATGGCCATAATCACTAATGATGAAGTTAGATTCCATTTTAATTACGTAAGTTTTTTAAAAATGTTTTCTGATGAACTGATTAGTTTTAACCTTCCTGTAATGTTAGCTTTCTGTTACTATCCATGGTGTTTGGGGTCAGTTTTGACCCAGTCTTAAAGCAATAATCAAAGCGTATTAATTTATCTTTACTTGGTAACACAGGATACCAGTTATTGCTTTTCCCTTCTGTGCCAATTTCTGTTGAGAAAACTATTTGTATTGACAAGTCAGTTAATCTTTTTATTATTATTCTTTCTGCTTTTCCCTTTTCAGGGGTCGCCACAGCGAGTCATCCTCCTCCACTTCACTCTGTCCACTGCATCCTCTGTCCTCACTCCAACTACCTTCATGTCCTCTCCAACTGCATCCATATATCTCCTCTTTGGCCTTCCTTTTTGTCTTTTTCCTGGCAGCTGCATTTCTAACATCCTTCTACCAATATACCCACTGTCCCTCCTCTGGACATGTCCAAACCATCTCAGTCTGGCCTCCCTAACTTTATCTCCCAGTTGTTCAACATGTGCTGTACCTCTGATTATCTCATTCCTGATCTTATCCATCCTTGTCACTCCTAAGGAGAACCTCAGCATCTTCATTTCTGCCACTTCCAGTTCTTTCTCCTGTCTTTTTGTCAATGACACCGTCTCCAGACCATACAATATAGCTGGTCTCACTACTGTCTTGTAAACTTTTCCTTTGACTTTATAGCTGACACCTTTTTGTCACAAATCACTCCTGAAACTTTTCTCCATCCACCCCATCTTGTCTGGGCTCTCTTTTTCACTTCTTTACCACATTTCCCATTTTCCTTGACAGTGGACTACAAGTACTTGAAGTCCTACACCTTTGTGACCTCTGCTCCTTGTAGCCTCACTGTTCCACTGGCCTCCCTCTCATTCACACACATGTACTCTGTCTTACTACGGTGTTGTGTTCAGAAAACACAGTGTTTAGTGTGTTTGTTGGGTCTGTAATGTTGTGCACTGTTTGTTACGACATGTTACTGTGCCTTTAAGAGATGCTTTACGGCATGGGTAAATGTGAGGGTGGGGGAGTTTTGGTTCAGTAAAGTTTGGTGCAACGAAGCGACACGGTGTGGTTATTGAGTTCCCGCGGACGCTACATTTTGGCAGACGAGGATGTCCGGGCTCGCGTTACCACCACCGCCACCTTTCCTCCCTGTCCCCGGCGACCCGGCTGTCCCGTGGGACAGATGGCGGACGGCGTTCGAGGACTACTTGCTGGCTTTGGGACACACTGAACTGGCGGAAGCGAGGAAGTGCGCGCTCCTCCGCCATTGTTTGGGCCAGGAGGGTCAAAGAATCTTTGCAACGTTCACGTTAGCGGACAATAAATACACCACGGCTACAGCTGCACTGAAAGCTCACTTCAGCTCCGGGCGGAGCCGGCGGATGCACCCCACGTCGTTCAAGCTCTGCACATGTCGCGTGGGCGCGGCTCATGTCCCGCTCCTCGTGGACACAGGGGCCAAAGTATCAATTTTAAATAAAAGCACATATGACCGTTTTTTCAGCCGTACACCTCTGGAAGCAGCCACTACACCCCTGCTGGGCTACGGTCACTCTCCCATCAACACTCTGGGTGTGGTCCGCCTCCCTGTCCAGTATGATCAGCAAATTACGCCTGACGCCAAGTTCTGCATCACCCGGAAGGGAGCTAACATTATGGGCTTAGACTTGTTCCTCGCCCTGGGTTTTGTTGTAAGGGATGCTAAGGGCCAGCATGTCCTGCAAGTCGCCACCTCCTGGCCCGACCGCTACCCACAACTGTTCAGCGGACTGGGCCGCATGACAGGGTTTGTCCATCAGCCTACGGTGGACCAGTCGGTCCGTTCTGTTATCCAGCCTCTTCGGCGCATTCCCCTGGCTTTCCGTGATGCTGTTGAGGCTGAGCTGCGTCGCCTGGTGGAGGAGGACGTCATAGAGCCTGTGAATGCCTCACCGTGGGTATCAAACCTGGTGATAGCCAAGAAAAAGGGGGGTGGTCTGCGACTCTGTGTGGACCTCACTGATGTGAACAAAGCCATTGTTCCTGACAAGTATCCTCTACCCACAGCTGAGGAACTCACCAGGCATTTTCACGGCTTCACAGTCTTCAGCAAGATGGACCTACGGCACGGCTACCTGCAGGTTCCACTAGCACCTGAAAGTATGGACCTCACAGCGTTTGTCACGCATGTGGGGGTTTTCAGATTTAAACGCATGGCGTTTGGTCTTTCATCGGCCCCGAGTTGTTTCCAAAAGAAAATGACACTGATATTGGCTGGTATACAAGGCGTGTCCATCTACCTGGACGACGTGGTTGTGCATGCACCATCTACTGCACTGCATGATGCTCGCCTAGAGCAGGTGTTTCAGCGTTTTCAACGACATGGGGTCACGCTGAACCCTCAGAAGTGCATGTTTGGGGCTGACGATGTTGAGTTTCTGGGTTTCAGGCTCCCGAAAGACGGCATTGCCCCAATTTTGTACCACACTGAAGCCATCCTGTCCCTGCCGGACCCGCAATCACCATCCCAGCTGTCTTCCTTCCTGGGAATGGCGGCCTACTACCTCAGATTCATGCCACACTACTCAGACTCGACGGCCCCTCTGTGCCGGTTGCTCAGGAAGGACATCACGTGGGACTGGACACCAGCATGCCACGACGCTGTGCAGATCATCAAACAACAGCTCACATCCCCACCCATGCTAACTCATTTCAGCTTGACCGCTCCCACCTTGGTCACCTGTGATGCTTCTGGGGTGGCGTTAGGCGCTGTGCTCTCCCAGATTCATGACGGGGTGGAACGCCCAGTCGCTTTTGCCTCGCGTGCGCTTACTCCAGCAGAGCAGAAATATTCTGTGGGGGAGCGGGAGGCCCTAGCCTGCCTGTGGGCATGTGAACGCTGGCATGTCTATCTCTATGGCAGACCGTTCACCATCCGTATAGACCACCAGGCGCTAACAGCACTGTTGGCGACCCAAGGCTCTGGGCACAGGCCCATGAGACTCCTGCGGTGGGCGGACAGGCTAAATCAGTACAATTTCAGCCTGGAGTTTATGCCTGGGCGGGCCAACACGGTGGCCGATCTCCTGTCAAGAGCTATGTCAGTGACGAAGGAGACGGTCGGAGCAACACCAGATACAGAGAACGATGAAGATTGGGTTCAAGTCCTGCATGGACCCCTCAGTTCAACAGTTACCCTGACAGAGCTGCAGCAGGCCTCAGCTGCAGATGAGGCACTCACAGTGCTCCATACCTATGTGTAGGATGGCTGGCCTACCCATGTGGATGACAGGGTGCTTCTCTACTACCGTTTCCGCAACAAACTCTCCTGCTAGGGGGCGATGTGCCTTGCTCGTGGTCACCGGGCAGTCATTCCAGAAACCCCCAGGGCCAGGGTACTGCATATGGCGCACGAGGGGCACCTGGGGGTGGTCAAAGTGAAGCAACGCTGCCGTGATACAGTGTGGTGGCCCGGTATAGACTCTGATGTTGAGGAGCTGGTGCGTAACTGTGCCTGCTGCCTGTTGAGTGGGAAAACTGGCCAGCCTGCCACAGCCCCTCTCACCCCGACCCCTTGGCCACCTTCACCTTGGGAACATATTCAGGTCGACATCTGTGGGGAACTTCATGGGGCACCTGCTCACGCCCGCTACCTGCTGGTTGTTCATGATCTTCACTCGAAGTGGCCTGAGGTTTGCCAACTGAGCTCCATCACTGCACACACCATCATAGACTGCCTGGACAACCTGTTTGGACGTTGGGGCCTTCCCAGTGTTGTTACAACAGATAATGGGGCCCAGTTCACCTCAGCAGAGTTCACAGAGTTCCTCACACTACGCTCCATCAGGCACATCAGGACAGCAGTTTATCACCCAGAGAGCAATGGTGGTGTGGAACGACTCAATAAAACTCTCAAAAATGGACTCAGAGCCTGTCTGGAGGAGGGGAGAACCTTCAGCGACGCTCTCAACCAAACCCTCTTGACCATCCGGGCAACCAAGCATTCCACCACAGGAGTTTCACCGGCGATGTTAATGATCGGGCGCGAACTGAAGCAACCCCTGGACTGTCTGAGAGCTGAGCCAGCTCCT
The DNA here is from genome assembly GCA_038048925.1 of Garcialebias charrua. Classification (NCBI taxonomy): domain Eukaryota; kingdom Metazoa; phylum Chordata; class Actinopteri; order Cyprinodontiformes; family Rivulidae; genus Garcialebias; species Garcialebias charrua. Next base: position 38,769 of record JBBPBX010007480.1, read on the forward strand.
GCACGTGGGAGCCCAGAGCTCCAGAAAGCCAGAGCTCAGGTGAAGGGTTCGCAGGCCCGGATGAAAGAGAGGTTTGATGCCACGCACCGAGTGCAGACCCCCTCACTGGTTGCAGGGGATTGGGTCAGGATCAAACGGCTTCATCGGAGAATAAACTGAAATAATTCTGGTCAGAGCCACTGCGGGTGATTGAGCAATTGGGACCGGCCACATACAGACTGGAAAATGGGGGTCGTTGACACGCAAACCGTCTGCACAGGGTCATCGCCCCACCAGTATCTGTCCCACCAGCAGCTGCTCCACCAGCAGCTGCTTCACCAGCAGCTGCTTCACAGTTGGCCTCGGCAACGGCACTGGGTTGGCAGCCTGGACAAATGACTATTCGGGTGGGGGATACTCCACCAGCTTTGCCCGACTCCACTCGGCAGCCAGCACGGCCCCAGAGACTGAGGGTCCCGCCTGTCTGGCTTGGTGACTATGTGACAGGGTGATGGTGTTACTAAAGATTTATTAATCTGCGTTTTATTGAGTCCAGTTTAATCTGTCGTTCTTTGCAAAGTATTATGTTTTCAAGGGGGTGAAGGGGGGAAAATGTTGTGTTCAGAAAACACAGTGTTTAGTGTGTTTGTTGGGTCTGTAATGTTGTGCACTGTTTGTTACGACATGTTACTGTGCCTTTAAGAGATGCTTTATGGCATGGGTAAATGTGAGGGTGGGGGGGAGTTTTGGTTCAGTAAAGTTTGGTGCAACGAAGCGACACGGTGTGGTTATTGAGTTCCCGCGGACGCTACATACGGCTGCCTTTCATTCCTCTTCTTTCAAGTGCATACCTCCACCTTTCCAAGTTCTCTTCCACCTGTTCCCTGTTCTCACCACAGATCACAATGTCATCTGCAAACATCATAGTCCATGGGGATTCCTGCCTGACCTCATCTGTTAGTCGGTCCATCACCAGAGCAAACAAGAAGGGGCTCAGAGCCGATCCTTGATGCAATCCCACCTCCACCTTGAAGCTATCTGTCACTCCTACAGCACATCTCACCACTGTCCTGCTGTCCTCATACATGTCCTGTACCAGTCTAACATACTTTTCTGCCACTCCAGATTTCCTCATGCAATACCACACCTCCTCTCTTGGCACCCTGTCATATGCTTTTTCTAAATCCACAAACACACAATGGAGTTCTTTCTGACCCTCTCTGTACTTCTCTATCAACATCCTCAAAGCAAAGATGGCATCTGTGGTGCTCTTTCTTGGCATGAAACCATACTGCTGCTCACAGATAGTCACCTCTTGTCTAAGCCTTCCTTCCACAACTCTCTCCCAGATCTTCATCGTGTGGCTCATCAACTTAATTCCCCTGTAGTTGCTACAACTCTGTACATCACCCTTGTTCTTAAAAATGGGAACCAGCACACTTCTTCTCCATTCCTCAGGCATTTTCTCACCCTCAAATATTCCATTAAATATTTGAGTCAAAAACCTCACTGCCATCTCTCCAAGACATTTCCAAACCTCCACTGGTATGTCATCAGGTCCTACCCCTTCTTCATTCTTTTCAGAGCTTTCCGGACTTCACCCTCACTAATCTTTCCCACTTCCTGGTCCACAGTTTCTATGACCTCCACTCTTCTTTCTCTTTCATTCTCTTCATTCATTAGCTCCTCAAAGTAATCCTTCCATCTTCCCATCACACTCTCCTCACTTGTTAGAGCAGCACGGCAGCACGGTGGCACAACTGGTAGAGCTGCTGCCTCTCAGCGAGAAGGTTGCCGGTTCAAATCCCGGTCCGGGGCCTTTCTGGGTGGAGTTTGCATGTTCTCCCCGTGCATGCGTGGGTTTCCTCCGGGTACTCCGGTTTCCTCCCACAGACCAAAAAACATGCTTGTTAGGCTGATTGGTGACTCTAAATTGACCCTAGGTGTGAGTGTGAGAGTGGATGGTTGTTTGGTGTGAGTGAGACAGGTCCCTCTTGTAAATGAGTCCCCGTGACTCAACGAGGCTAGCCTGTATAAATAAAGGTTGAATGAATGAATAGAGCATTACCATTACCATCTTTAATAAGCCTAACCTGCTACACATCCTTTCCAGCCTGATCCCTCTGTCTTGCCAATCGATACAAGTCCTTCTCGCCCTCTTTAGTGTCCAGTCTCCCATACAACTCATTGTACGCTCTCTGCTTTGCCTTAGCTACTTCCCTCTTTGCTCTATGTCCCATCTCCTTATATTCCTGTCTACTCTATTCAGTCCTCTCACTGTCATATTTCTTCCAGGCTAATGTCTTTCTTTGAACGACGTCTTGCACTTCACTATTCCACCACCAGGTTTCTTTATTATCCATTCTCTGTCCAGATGACACACCAAGTACCTTCCTACCTGTCTCTCTAATTACTGTTGCTGTAATGGCCCAGTCACTTGGAAGTTCTTTCTTACCACCCAGAGCCTTTAAGAGTCAGAGAGAGTCAGAGTCAGAGAGTCTTTATTGTCATTTGCACCGCATGTGGTACATGTGATGAAAACGAGATTATGTACACGGGGTCCCAGTTACATCCAACAACAAATGCAAGAGAAAAACAGTAATAACATCTAGAATTAACTAAGAAAAACATCAACTAGTAATACACTAAGCCTAATATAGTGGAAATAAACAGCAGCACGAACATGAGACACTCCCTCCATCTCCCTGTTCAGTATCTCTGCTGCCTGTTGTGGAGTCTTTGCAGATACATAGATGATGGCATCATCTGCATACATCTGGCATTTGGCGTATTTGCAACTGTCCGGTAAGTCGTTGATGTATAAACAGAAAAGCAATGGACCTAAAATGGAACCCTGTGGAACTCCCATAGTACATGTTTGGGGGCTGGATTTCATCCCATTAACTTTGACGCACTGTTCTCTATTTTTTAGATATGATCTAAACCAGCTGATTGCTAACTTGGAGAAGTTATATTTACTGAGTTTATGTAAGAGCATGTCATGATTCACTGTATCAAAGGCTTTTCTCAAGTCCAGGAACACTGCTCCAACTACCTTACCATCATCTAAAGATCTTTTAATATTGTCTGTAAGGTAGGAGGTAGCCAGTTCTGTTGAGTAACCAGAACGAAATCCAAACTGGACTGGACAAAGAAGCTGTTTTTTTTCTAAATAACTAATAAGCTGCTCTGCTACTGCTTTTTCCATCACTTTGGATATTGCTGGTAAAATACTAATTGGTCTATAGTTGCTAACTTGCTCGGAGTCACCAGATTTCAAAATTGGAGTTATTAGTCCTGTTTTGAAGGTATCAGGAAATAGCCCTTTTGTAAAAGATAAGTTTATTAAGTGAGTTATAGGGTTTAATAAAACTGTATGTTTCTTTATAAACTCTGTATCTATTCCAAAGACATCTTTAGCTTTAGATGTTTTTAATTGATTAATTATATGCTGAGTTTTACAAATATTGATCTTGTTGAGAGTAAAAGGAAAAATTGTGTCAATCGTAACTGAATTCTCTGTTGGATCTATGGAATTAAAATGTATTGCCAATTCTTCCACTGAGTTAATAAAATAATCATTAAAAGCATTTGCCATTATTGTAGGGTCTGATATCATGTGTCCCTTAATGTTCAGTTGAGTTAACCTTTTTTTCTGATTTATATCTTTTTTTGTAAGTTTGTTGATATGTGACCAAAGAGAGGAGCTCCGGCCTCCTGAGTGGGAAATCAGTTCAGTAAAATATTCTGCTTTTGCTTTTCTTAAACAACTAACCACTTTATTTCTAAGACCTTTAAACATGAGAATGTCTGTGTTCAGTTTAGTACGCAGAGATTTTTTCAATGCCAAGTCCCTCTTTTTCATCAGCTGATGTAACTCATAATTGAACCATGGCAGTGAAGGCTTTTTCTGCTTACTTTTAATTGGCTTTGTAAATTTATGAATGATCTTTACAAGGGATTCTGTAAGAATGTTACAACAGGTATTGGGGTCATGTGCTTGTAAGGTCAAATCCAAGTCCATATCCTGTATTTCATTGTGAAATTGTTCAGTATCACTCCTTCTGATCCCTGTGTGCTGGACATTAGTGTCTGATTGAAAACAAAACCTCGACAGACGTTTTTTTGACAATTTTCTGATAATTACAGTCAAGTTGTGATCCGATAATCCCATCCATCCATCCATCCATCCATCTTCTTCCGCTTATCCGGGGTCGGGTAGCGGGGGTAGCAGCCTAAGTAGGGAGGCCCAGACTTCCCTCTCCCCAGCCACTTGGAGCAGTTCCTCCGGGGGAATCCCAAGGCGTTCCCAGGCCAGCCGAGAAACATAGTCCCTCCAGCGCGTCCTGGGTCTTCCTCTGGGTCTCCTCCCGGTGGGACATGCCCGGAACACCTCACCAGGGAGGCGTCCAGGAGGCATCCTAACCAGATGCCCGAGCCACCTCAACTGGCTCCTCTCGATGTGGAGAAGCAGCGGCTCTACTCCGAGTCCCTCCCGGATGACTGAGCTTCTCACCCTATCTCTAAGGGAGAGTCCAGCCACCCTGCGGAGAAAACTCATTTCAGCCGCTTGTATCCGAGATCTTGTTCTTTCGGTCATAACCCAAAGCTCATGACCATAGATGAGGGTGGGAACGTAGATCGATCGGTAAATTGAGAGCTTTGCCTTTTGACTCAGCTCTCTCTTCACCACGACAGACCGGTACAGCGCCCGCTTCACTGCGGACGCTGCACCTATCCGCCTATCGATCTCACGCTCCAGTTTTCCCTCATTCGTGAACAAGATCCCGAGATACTTAAACTCCTCCACTTGGGGCAGGACCTCCTCCCCGACCCGGAGAGGGCATGCTACCCTTTTCCGGCTCAAGACCATGGCCTCGGATTTGGAGGAACTGATCCTCATCCCGGCCGCATCACACTCGGCTGCAAACCGCTCCAGTGAAAGTTGTAAATCACGAACTGATGAAGCCAGTAGGACCACATCATCTGCAAAAAACAGAGAAGCGATTCTAAGGTCACCAAAACGGATCCTCTCAACACCTTGGCTGCGCCTAGAAATTCTGTCCATAAAAGTTATGAACAGAATCGGTGACAAAGGGCAACCTTGGCGGAGTCCAACTCTCACCGGAAACGAGCCTGACTTACTGCCGGCAATGCGGACCAAGCTCTGACACCGGTCGTACAGGGACCTAACAGCCCATATCAATGGGCCTGGTACCCCATACTCCCGGAGTACCCCCCACAGAACCCCCCGAGGGACGCGGTCGAATGCCTTCTCCAAGTCCACAAAGCACATGTAAACTGGTTGGGCAAACTCCCACGCACCCTCCAGATAATATCCGATAATCCCGTGATAAGATTATATGTTTTTGTTACACGCTCTGGTTTATTAGTGAAGATTAAATCAATGAGTGTGCTACCTTTTTTTTGTTATTCTTGTGGGAGTTTTGATCATTTGATGTAATGTGTATTTGGATGCAGTCATTTTTAATTTCAATTTACTTTCTCTCTCAAGCCAATTAATGTTAAAATCACCTAAAATAATAATTTCACTTTTCCAGTTTAACTGTTTAAGAAATTCATCTAAATTTTGATAAAATGACACATTAAAAGATGGAGGGTTGTATAAAACAACCACAGAAAAGTTCATCTTAGGAGATAAAACTATATTCACAGACAAACATTCCAGTCCATGAGTGTGTACATTAATTTTAGAGCACTTGAAGGTGTCCCTTATGTAAATGAGAACACCCCCACCTTTACCTGTCAGTCTGTCTTGTCTGAGGCAGACATATCCAGGAACATCAATAATGTGAGTGGGCACATGATCACATGACCTATTAAGCTTTGACAATTTTTTAAAATTTTCTTGTTTAAAATTAACTTTTAAATGTATTAATGGTCTTGTCCCTGAGCTGGTGAGCAGAAGGATTTTAAAAGTCAGCAGTTCAGGAGTTGCAACAAGAGGTGCAGTTGATGGAGACTGTAAACCTACAAAATACAAAACATCATTTGGTCAATGCTCCTTCTCATTTAAAGGTCCTCATATCTGGAACAGTTTACCATCAGCAATAAAAACATTGACTGATCTTAGAGGTTTTAATTCCCAGGTGAAAAAATGGTTGAAACAAAACCAAATCTGTGAACACTGAATCCTATAGGGACAGAGGAGCAGCTGTGTGTGTGTGAGGGAACTGTAAGCCATTTAAACTTCATTAAATTTTTATTTTTTTTAGATGTTTTTATATAGGGAACTGTTTAATCTTAATTAAATTTTAATTTTATTTTAGCTGTTTTTATATAAAAGTCCAACCAAGGACTGGGTTTGCAAATTAGCCTATGGCTAGAAATCCTGTGTACAAGACAACGGTTGCTTCGTTTTTAACATGTAACATTGTTTATTGTGCTGTCCTTGTTCAAATAAACTTGAATGAATGAATGAGTTTGTATGAGCAGATGGTCACAGATGAACACAGATGAACACAGCAACAAGAAAACAGATCAGCATCAGCACAATGTGATATTTTGCAGTGTTTATTTTTTATTTTATTTATTCATGAGTCTAACAGCCTCAGGGTAGAAGCTGTTCCTCAGTCTAGTGGTTCTACATTTGATGCTCCTCAACCTCCGTCCTGAGGGGAGTGGGGCAAAGAGTGAGTGTGCTGGGTGAGTGAGGTCTTTCATGATGCAGGTGGCTCTTTTCCTGCATCTGGAGGTGTAAATGTCTGTGATGGTGGGGAGACTGACTCCAACAGACTTCTGTGCAGCCTTCACCACTCTCTGTAGAGCAGCTCGTCTCTGAATTTTTCACATTCTTCTTCTTTAGCTTCCACCATTTGGATCTTCTCTGATTTTACTCCTTTTCTCTTCTTCACAACAACAGTCATTCTACACAGAACCATCCGATGCTGTCTGGCCACGCTCTCCCCTGCCACAACCTTACAGTCTCCAATCTCCTTCAGGTTTCCTCTTCTACACAGAATGTAGTTGACCTGCATACTCCTTCCTCCACTCTTATAGGTCACTCTATGTTCCTCCCTCTTTTGGAAATACATGTGGGTGTTGACTACAGCCATTTCCATTCTCTTGGCAAAATCCACCACCATCTGACCTTCCTGGTTTCTTTCCTTGACACCAATCCTACCCATCACTTCCTCATCCCCTCTGTTTCCTTCACCAGCTTGTCCATTCAGGTCTGCTCCAATAACCACTCTTTCCTCCCTGGGAATACTCTCTATCACTTCATCCAGATCTTTCCAAAATGTATATTTCTCCTCCCCATCACATCCAACCTATGGAGCATAACCACTCACTATGTTTAGCATCAGACCTTCTACTTCTACCTTCAGGGACATCACCCTATCTGACACTCTCTTCACCTCTACTACATTCTTTGCCAGCTCCTCCTTCAGGACCACCCCTACTCCATTTCTCTTTCTATCCACACCATGGTAAAACAGTTTGAACCCTGCTCCAATGCTGCAGGCCTTGCTGCCCTTCCACTTGGTCTCTTGGACACATAAAACATCTACCTTTCTTCTCTGCATCATGTCAGCCAGCTCTCTACCTTTGCCTGTCATTGTCCCCACATTTAGAGTTGCAACCCTCAGTCCTACATTCTTCACTTTCCTCCTCTCCCTCTGTCTCCTGACACGTTTCCCTCCTCGGGGTCTTCGACTAACAGTAGCACAATTTCCGCCGGCACCCTGTTTGTCAACAGCACCGGTGGCGGTCGTTGTTAACCCGGGCCTCGACCGATCCTGTATGGTTTCACTTTGATGAACTCGCATTATAGTTTTGGCAAAAGTGTTTTACAGTAGCCTACATTGGATGCCCTTCCTGACACAATCCTCACCATTTACCCGGGCTTGGGACCGGCACAGGACATACACTGGCTTGTGCTCCCTGGTGGCTGGTTTGACAAGTCAGTTCAAAGTCAAAAGTCAAAGTCAACTTTATTGTCAGAACTGCAATATGTACAGGACACACACAGGATTGAAATTGCATTTCTCTCTCAGTCCCTCGGTGCAACAGTAACCATTTAAACACTAAACACTAAACAATTAATAAACAAGCATAAAATGAAAGAATAACTCCACAGTTAATGAACAACATAAATTAAAATAAATGCAGCTGAGAATAAACATAAATAATTATCATGCAATAATACATAATTGTTCAAGTTTTGTGCTTTGCAGAAATAAATTCTATTACTTGTAAACTCTGACTTGTTTTCTGTCACAGCGCAGACTGCACCTCTTCTGAGTGGCTGTCTACTTGTTGCATGTTATTATAAAATGGACATCCATCCATTTTCTTCCGCTTATTCAGAAATCGGGTCACGGGGGCAGCAGCTTGAGCAGGGAGGTCCAGACATCTCTTTCCACAGCCACCTCTTCCAGCTCTTCTGAGAGGACTCCAAGGTGTTCTCAGGCCAACTGAGATAGTCTCTCCAACGTGTCCCGATTCTTCCCCGGGGTCTCCTCCCAGTCGGACATGCCCGAAGCACCTCAACTGGCTCCTCTTGATGTGGAGGAGCAGCGGTTCTACTTACGAGTCTCCCAGATAACTGAACTTCTCACTATCTCTAAGGGAGAGTCCAGCTACCATGCAGAGGAAACTCATTTCACCCATATGTATCTTCAATCTCATTCTTTCGGCCACTACCCAGAGCTTGTGGCCATAGATGAAGGTAAGAATGTAGACTGATCTGTAAACAGAGAGCTTTGCCTTACAGCTCAGCTCTTTACCACAATGGACCGGTACTAAGTCTGCAATACTGCAGAAACCACACCAATCCGTCTGTCAATCTATCGCTCCAATCTTCCCTCTCTCGTGAACAAAACCCCAAGATACTTGAACGCCTCCACTTGAGGTAGAACCTCACCCTCGACCCCAAGAGAGCAATCCACCCTTTTCTGACTGGACAAAATTTTGACATAATTTAATAAAATAGTTTTAGATAAAAGATTTCTCCAGGAAGTGAAAATAAACTTTTACATGGATTTGAAACATTGCAGCAAATTAGTTAAGTCTTATCATGGATCTGCCTTTGAAACCCCAGTATAAACATGAACACGTTAGTGAAGAAGCTTTACACACATACAAAAAACAAAACAAAAAACATGAAAAATAAAACTATGTTGGTGGTTTTCTCGTAACTGCTACATAGACTTTTACATTTACTTTTTATTGTTCTCTTCCTGAAAGCACTGGATTATCTGAACTTGTTAACACGATACAGTATTTGCATTAAATTTGCATTTGCGCACTTTTTTTTTTAAACCCTCTCTTTCATGCTCGTTTCACCCCTCTATTTTACTATAATGCCAACACACCACCTACATCTATCTGGCTGTGACTTTGCTGGTAGTGATGAGACCGAGCAAAGGAGTTTTCTTTCATAGAGGCCAGTTGCAGCAGGTAACACAAAGTTATCAGGCAAACTGGAAAGCGGTAATGAAGAGAGCGAGAGGAACAGGACGTCCTGACTTTTACTGAGACAACAAGGAAAGAAGAGAAGGGAGAGGCAGAGGAAAAGGAAAAAAATGAAGATGATAAGTGTGAATTATATGGAGATGTGACAAACTGAAAAAACATTAAAGAAGACCACAGATGCAAAATTCACTTTTTAATGGGTTTTTTACTCAACTTTGGGTATGCACTTCATTAAAAAAAACAGTCCAGGGCCAAAAAAATGCACCCAGTGGGTTATTTACTCTAAGTATATTTATTTATCTTTGATAGAAACACTTCGTTTTCAAATCCTGCGGTTTGTGACGTCACAAACCGCAGCCACAACCCACCTCAAACCTGAGTCCAGCCCCTCACCTATAACCCCTGGTGATGCTCCAACCACTTCAGTATAAAAGACATGACGGTTGTTTTTCATGATTTCATCTCATCTTTTGTTTAAATGTTCTTAATTTCATGTGTACAACACTTTGTTGCAGCTGTGGTTGTTTTAAATGGCTTTATAAATAAAGTATAATTGTTATATTTGTTTGCTGACATTATAGTAAAAGTGTGTTTGAGCTGAACTTTTCTTTTAAAAATGAACGTAATTGTCAAATAGCTGATAGGTTCGCTTTGACCGGTCTTCGTGTGCGTGGGCTGCTAAAACCTTCATCTGTTTAAAATTTAATAAGATTAACACTTAAAAAACATATTTATTTGCTGAAAATTATAGCAAAGATGTGTCTGAGCTGAACTTTTCTTTAATAAATGAATATGTTCAAATCCGCTGGATTTAAATAATTTCGCTTGTCGGGTATTCCAAACGTGTGCGCGCAACATGCTGCAACAACCTTCATCTCTTTAAAATGTAACAAGATAAACACCAAAAAATATTTATTTATTTATTTTTATTCAAACTCATTGAATTCTTCATCCTCTGCGTCGCTGAAGAGTTCTGTCAACTCCTGAGCAGGTAACAGGTGCAGCGCTCAGAGCAGCTGCGTCCTCCTGGCTCCACGTCAGCTCCATCAAACATCCTGCCTTCCTGAACCCAGACAGATGGATTCTTTACTGACTGAGGTCCAAGCTTTATCCTTCCATCCATCCGTCCATCCATCCATCCGAGGACCTGCTGCACGTCACGTGCATCTGTCCTGTAGCCGTTGCTCTCTGTCCATCACGGCGCAGAGCTGCTTTGAAGCTTGGTCAAGCCTTCCATGCAGGAATGGAGTTAAACACTATAATTTTACCTTTAAACTACAGCATGATGTGCGCGCACATGCTGTCCATCCAGCAGGACTTTGTTTTGCTCTAAAATATCCGTACACAGGTACACTGGTCGTCAAAAGCCTATGGGTCCTTTAGCGTGTTGAGGAGAGCAAGACGTGACGGTGTGTGTGTGTGGAGTAAAGTGAACGGCAAATTGAAACGCGGCTGTAAGAAAGTTTGTTTGTGCACCTGTTGGCTGGAATTATTATTAAAACAAGAGGATTAACCTTCAGCCACCGTGTGGTTTATGTGCAAGGCGAGCGAGGGAGTTAACCCTGAAGCAGAGACTTCAGCCCTGGAGGAAAATCTCCCCTGTGTCTTTTGACCACGGATGAAAGACTGAGCAGGAAAGGTTAACACTAACCCTTTTAAAAAAGAGCTAATTTTAAAACAACAACAGTTTAGAGATACTGGCTGTTACAGAGGGCGGAGTTAATGTAAACAGATCTTTGAAGGGCGTGGCCATGAGAGCTCATTATCATAAACCAGTCGTTCAAAACGAAAGTTAAAAATGGCAGAATTAAAAAGGGTATAATTGATTATCTAAGAATTATTTTGTGTATTAAATTGAATGAACATTGTCTGAATAGCCCACAGACATACCATAAAAAATTAAAAAACCTATATGTGGTCCCCTTTAATTATGAAAAGAAAGAGCAACGACAAAAAATAAAAAAATGAAGGATGGTGAAAAGGAAAACAGCAGCAGAGACATAAATTGCACAAGCACAAACGAAACTATCAGTTCTGTCTCCAAGAGCTGTTGGAATCCTCACAAAGCTGCATACATTTTATCCCTTTAAAGCTAAAATGCTCATATTGTCACAGGACCTGCACAAACCCATACGTACTTTTCCATAGCCATACCACTTTATTCCATAAAGGTTTGTAGCCAATATTTTTACCCTGCTAAATCCAGTTTCATCATACAACTTGCACATTTACGTCAAGGATTGGATGTGTCCTACTTATTTGTTTTGTAGGAGACAGTGATTTGGCTAACCAACCCTACAAATGGCAATTATTCATGTTGTATTTCAAACCAGTGCTTCTCAAAGCTAGGGTCGGGACACCATTGTGAGTCATGAAACAATAAGTCAGATGTCCTCATCTGTAATTGTCATGAATAAAATAAAATGTAAAATAGATTCATAATGGAAAAATGTCACTACAATTATTACAAAGAAAAAGTATGATAATTGTTGTCACATTTACAACTGTCGCAATAAAACAATAAATCATTTAAGTTGTTTTTCTCTGCAAACAGAAGCTGAGAACTTGTTTAATGATTTTTTTAAAGCTTTGTGTGAAAAATGCTATGCTAAAGAGCTCAAACGACACTGAGTGTCCGCCATTTCAGCCCATGTCAGCCATATATCATAAACGCTAGATACCGCATTGGCTGCTGCGGCGCAGGAATTACAGCCGCCATCTTGGAGCGGTCATCCTTACTTGGTTAAAGCAGAAGAGTAGAAGATGTTTCAGCACCGTGCAGCTTATTTCTGTTCAAATTGACAGACTACTGACATCAGGTCTTGGGGGATAACTTTTCACAAGTAAGATGAACATATCATTGCTTGTATTTTGTGAATATAATATTACTGTACTGTATTCATGTCCACCAGCTGACGTAATGTTCAGTGTAACACCAGTGTTCAGCGGCAATGATGCTAACTGAGATTTGATGACAGGAATATTTTTTCAAACAAGCATACTCACAGTTTCAGTAGCTTTGATTCATTCTCATTATCAACAGATATGCATCAAAATTGGAGTTTTGTTTAAGTTCTAAGAAATTTAAAAAATAAAAATATGGAGAATATAGGAAGTAGGAAGAAAATAAAATTGACCTCATTTGTACAATGTTTTTGTGTAGACACTCACAAATTTCCCGTTTTCATTTTGAAGGTTTCTCAAAGAAAAATATATGGGGAAGAAGTGAAATGATCTGAGGAGGATTCATCTGTGCAGTGAGGATTTAAACAGTGGGATTTTGATCAAACTGATCAGATTGTCTAACAGAGATGGTGTGGTACTATCGGTTCACCTTCAAAGAGTAAGTGCATCATTATAAGTACATTAACGTTCATAAATGTACATATTTTATTGTCAGTCACAAGGTGAGATACCTCCATGTGTTTATATGTACAGGTAACTTTACTGTAAACAACAAAGTTCATGCTCAATCATCCAGGTACCAAATCCAACAATTCTCAGTCCAGTCATCTGGACAGTTTCTTTTTTATAGTAACGTTTCACCCTCTATCTGGATTAAACCATCTTAGCTCCAGCAAACTGGTTGGTCCACTTAAGGTGTTTACTGCTTGGTGGGGAAACAGTTTACTGGAACTCATATGACTGATTACGTTTCTATAAAAAAGAAACTGTCCAGATGACCCGACTGAGGATTATTGGATACATACTGTAAAGTTCGTATTCATTATGCTTTTTCATTTCAGCTTGAAAACTGCAGGACTACAGGAACCTCAACAAAAGTTGAAGCTGGTCTGTCTGTGGCCTCTCAGGAGCGTGCAGGTCACACCCACAACCATGGCCTATGATGTGAGTATTTCTATTTTAAACCTTTTTTTCATTGACCCTTTATTTATCCAGGTATTCTCATTTAGGGAGCAGATGGTGGGGGGTTAAGGGTCTTGCTCAGGGAGCCAGAGTGGGGCAAATGATGGTGGAGGCAGGTGTGGGTGTTTCACCATTTCCACCCACATTAGGATGTTGTCGGCACCAGGAGTTGAACCTGCAATTTCCTCATAATGGTCATGGCCATGTTAAAATCTCACTTGTTTCCTTCCAGATGTGTTAAAGAGCTACTTGTCCCCCTGATTTTTACAAGTGGCTGTGGTCAGAGGATGAAAAGCCTGGCATGAACAAGATTCTGCTGGAGATCATCATTTGACGAGAGCTACCACCTTCTAACTCGAAAGAAAAACGACAGCTTAGTGATTCCCTCAAGACACATTGAAGGTGTCGACCGTCACACACATTGTACGTGAAGATATTGGAACAGAGCAGGCAGCACGACCTAATGAGACAAAGATAGCAATGTCAACAATAGACATTCACAAATGATTCATACACATTTAAGATTTTTTTGTTTGTTTCTTTGTTTGTTTTGCAATTGAAAAACAGTACTGTTGTCCTGATGCATGCTCAATAATCCAGGTAGAAAAATCCAAAAGGGGGTACTGTTGTCATCACTCTTTCTTAAAATCCAGGTCTCTCTTTCAAATTACCGGTAGTCTTCATGGCACAATGGGACTAACCTGTATCAGTAAAGGTTAAATTAATATATATATTTATAGTCCAAAGAACTGGTATGTATTTTCATGATGTGACTCATAGGCAGCAGTTTCCAACAGGATGTTCAATAGCTCTTTAGGTGTATTTTTTGTTGTTGTTTGTTTTAGTTTTTTGTAAACAGTGCTACATTTTGCAGGAATATTTGCTTACGGTAAATTTACTGCGCATCTTTTATGTAAATTTATGCAGTAAACAAATAAACTGTCAGTGCTTTGGATCGGTCCCTCTGGCCCTCAAAGTTGCCTTTAACAGAACTCGTCGTGAATGTTTAGAAAACTGTAAATGTTTCTACTCCTTGGAGTTTTGATGTGACCCATGATAACTTCTACCAGACATGTCATACATTAGTATAACTATATTTCACTGGGAAATGTTATTAAAGCTTCTTGATTAGAAACATTTACTTTAGATATTTTACTGAATGTGTTGCAGACTTTGATAAGGATGTATTTAAAATAGAAACTCAACTATAAAAGACTAACGGATGTTAGATTTTGCTTGTGTAGAATGAGTTCATAGCAGGCAGTAACAACAATGCAGCACCAATGACCGGGGTGGTCATGATTAAGGGATTTACTGCACCTCCCTCCTCATCTCTAAAAGACTAACGGATGTTAGATTTTGCTTGTGTAGAATGAGTTCATAGCAGGCAGTAACAACAATGCAGCACCAATGACCGGGGTGGTCATGATTAAGGGATTTACTGCACCTCCCTCCTCATCTCTGGCCATCAGTAACCAGAGTGCAGCAGGGACTTGATGGTGGGGCTGGATGAGAGGAGAAAAGGAGGAGCAGAGCAGAATGTTAAACATGTCCTCTAGACCCCAGAGGAGGAGGAAGAGGAGAAAGAGGAGGAGCGGCAGCCAACATGGCAGACTGTTCCCTCTCTGCCTCTCTCCACCTGTACTCTGACTCTATCCCTTTCCTATCTTTCTCATTTCTTCACTGTCATCATTTTGTTAGGAAGCTGTCCACATTCTGTGCATCTCCTTGGAGCGCTCTGATTTTGTTTTATGGCTCTAATTGAAATTCACCTAGTGCGTGAAATGTTATTAGGCTTAATGATGTGCCTCACAAAGTTAGGTAAGTCTCATGTGACAAAAGTGCAACTGGATCGTTTAGAATAAATTAAAGAATAAATGGAACTATTGTGAACACTTATAATAGATGCTTTGTTGTTTCAGATGACAACATTAAAAGTTTAATTTAACACTGAACAGCTCTGCTTACTTTTGAAAAACAAACTAGAAAGTTGACTGTATCTGGTCATCAGATTTGAACTAACTAAATTCAAATTTGCAAAACCTTTTGAGGTTGGTGGACAGGGAGTTTGAAAAATGTGAAGCCTTAAAATAGTGCTTAGAATCAGTGATAAGCTTGAATTTGTTGTGACTTGGGGGTAATGGATCCAAATCCAAGACCAAAGCACAAAAGTGTACCAGCAACTAACCTGAAATAATTACCGTATTTTCTGGTGTATAGGTCACACCGGTGTATTGGTTGCATTGTCCAATTATCACCAATAGATTGGAAAAATCCCTAGATAGGTCACATCAGTGTATAGGTCGCAGCTACGTTTAGCTCTGCTGCAAATGTCTGCCACAGGAGCGCACAGCAAGGCTTTTAAGAAGATTAACACTTAAAAACAATTATTTGTTTGATAAAAAATCATAGCAAATATATGTCTGAGCTGAACTTTTCCTTAATAAATTAACGTAATTGTGAAATGAGCTGGATTTTTAAAAAAAATTTGCCGAAAGTGATAACAAGCCATATATAGGTCGCAGGCCTTGAAAAAAACATAAAAAGGTGTGACCTATACACCGGAAAATACGGTAAATGCAAAAACAAAGATAAATTGTCACAAACACAGGAATTACTACAAAAAAGTTATATTTAAGGCACAAAAAGGCAAAGAAAGGAAAACTAGCTTGAGGGAATTTGATGGAGGTTGTCGTAATGAACACAAATAACAAAATTGCAAAAAAGGAGACCCCATCATAACTATTAAAAACCCAAAACCCCAATGCACATAGTTCCCAAAAGGGAGACAAATTCAGCTAAACACATAGCATTTCTCTAAGATCCCATAAAGGCATCTCTTCAACTAACTGTAGCTTCAAACTGCTAAAAGAAAAAAGTCAAAACAATTTCTTTTCACATTTGTAGCAGTTGTATAAAACTTACTGGAGAGATGCCAGTTTAAATACTGGTTGAGCCAGTTATTGCATCATATCTATGTCTCCAAAACAGTTTGTTTAGCTCTCCATTGTAGCTTATAAGCTAAAGTTGCAGCAGAAATACTACACATCACAGGCAAAAAAAAAAAATGGCAGTAGAAGATAGTTGTGAAAATTCTGTACTTTTGGCCCCAGAAATCACCAAAAACTGTGTATAAGAATTTTCTTTCCATTATACTGCATAGCCCTCCTCTATGCTGCTCCTTTGTAAGTGGGATGTGAACTGCAGCAGAACCATCACAACTACATTGTACTTATTTCTAAAAAACATTATTCACATCTTTGTGAAATCCTTTAGGTTAAACTAGAGTTTTGTGTTCTGCCGCAGTGACAGTGCAAGTCATTCTAAACGGGGTCATGAGTCAGTGATGTACCCTGCAGAAATATTTAACATTTATACAAAGTAAGAAACAAAGCTTACTAACTTACATATAAGGCTTTTTTAAATTGTGTTTTATCTTGTTTTGAAACTTTGGTTGCTTTTTCACTCATTTCCAGTCCAATGACTAATATTTCTCAGAAGAAGTTGGATTGTTCTTTGTTAATCCACCTGACGGTAATGTATTATGATGGAATTAAAAAATTAAGCTCTTGAGATGAACCAGTTTTGTGTCAGCACATAACAGATAACTTAAAGTGAGACTAAACCCAGGTTGAGACGGTAACTCCTCCTTCCAAAATCTCCCTGAAAATGGGCGTGTCTAGAGACAAGGAGGGGTGGAGGTAGAGTTGTGCTTTTGTTCACGCCTCCACCTGCAACAACCTAAAACAAATTAAACCTCTAGCCAACAACATACACCAAGCAACAACAAAGAATAAACATGTAGATGTATTTATCTATTCCACCCATTCCATCCAAAACCAAAGGCCTAAAAAAATGAAAATGAAAAGAAAAATAAAACCGCTTGTCAGGAGTGAAATGCAGCACTTCCATATAAGGTATGCACTTCTCATCTCTGCAGGGGATTGGCTCTGCTTGAACCACCTGTGTGACATCACACATGAGCAGACATGTCACACATGAGCGTTTGCACAAATAAGAAAATTAAGGTGTAATCCACCAGTTCAACCCATAGAACTACCGTAAACACATTTTTAGACCAAATATTGCCAAATATTGCCAATTTACACAGATATGCACAATTATGTGAGAATAAACACAGCCATAGTGCTAGATAACATTTTAAACACATTCTAGGGAGTTTATCAGCTAAAAAAAGTTAATTTTGAGTTTAGTCGCACTTTAACAATACCTATTTCAAACAGGATCTTTAGGCTTTTTGAGCTTATCATCCATTTTATTCACTCGTTTTATTTTCCTTTCTGGTGGAGTTGGTGTCCATCTCAATAAATCACTAAGAGGCAAGGGACACCCTGGTGGTGGGGACCACTAACCAAAAAGTTAGCATTGCAAACCCAGACTCCTCTAACTGAGAAATTATCTAATGCTAAACTGCTAAACAAGTATCCATCCATCCATCCATCCATCCATCCATTAACGCTAACTGCAAACCGCTAAAATGACTTTCACTCAGTCATGTGTCCCATGTCTCCTTCCAGTTGGACTGATGGGATTGATGCAAACCTGCTGATGTTAGTTAGATTTGTCAGATTGATGTGGGTTGGGTGGGGCCATTTGCGGCAATTTGGTCAATCCAAACCACAGTTATAGCCGTGGGCAATGCAGGTGGACACAAAATGCTAAAGATGCAACATGCCCATACAAGAATCATGAACGTCAAATGAGGTTTTTCTGCTTCAGAGTTTTTAGGCCCAACACTTTCATTTATCCAGTTTGCTTTCCTGGTGAACTACAAGGACTGGACAGAAATGAGAGGAAAAAACAGCCAAAGTTCAGAGAAAAACTTTGAAAGTCCTTAAGAAAGCCTGAAGAAATACTGAACCAAATCAGTTTAGGACATTAAAAGAAAGTTCTTGAAAGTAACACATTATATATACGTACAGTACACTATACAGGTAGTCCCCGACTTACGACGGAGTTCCGTTCCTGCACTGCGTCGTAACCCGAATTTCGACGTAAGTCGGAACATACGTAAATACTTCACCTTATATGTACAGTACTGTATTTTACCAAGCACTTAGCCTATCCTGACACAGTACCCAACATAATTATCAAAACACACATACATTTGGGAGCCATAATGAAGGGAAAAAAGAATTAATAACCTACTGGTATGCTGGTTCGACTATCCGACGGACCCTCCTCTCCAGAACCCCTGAATAGACCTTACCAGGGAGGCTTAAGAGTGTGATCCCCCTATAGGGGCCTCCAAATCCGAGGCCATGGTCTTGAGCCGGAAAAGGGTAGCATGCCCTCTCCGGGTCGGGGAGGAGGTCCTGCCCCAAGTGGAGGAGTTTAAGTATCTCGGGATCTTGTTCACGAATGAGGGAAAACTGGAGCGTGAGATCGATAGGCGGATAGGTGCAGCGTCCGCAGTGAAGCGGGCGCTGTACCGGTCTGTCGTGGTGAAGAGAGAGCTGAGTCAAAAGGCAAAGCTCTCAATTTACCGATCGATCTACGTTCCCACCCTCATCTATGGTCATGAGCTTTGGGTTATGACCGAAAGAACAAGATCTCGGATACAAGCGGCTGAAATGAGTTTTCTCCGCAGGGTGGCTGGACTCTCCCTTAGAGATAGGGTGAGAAGCTCAGTCATCCGGGAGGGACTCGGAGTAGAGCCGCTGCTTCTCCACATCGAGAGGAGCCAGTTGAGGTGGCTCGGGCATCTGGTTAGGATGCCTCCTGGACGCCTCCCTGGTGAGGTGTTCCGGGCATGTCCCACCGGGAGGAGACCCAGAGGAAGACCCAGGACGCGCTGGAGGGACTATGTTTCTCGGCTGGCCTGGGAACGCCTTGGGATTCCCCCGGAGGAGCTGCTCCAAGTGGCTGGGGAGAGGGAAGTCTGGGCCTCCCTACTTAGGCTGCTACCCCCGCGACCCGACCCCGGATAAGCGGAAGAAGATGGATGGATGGATGGATGGTATGCTGGTGAAGCCGTTCCTCCGTCCCTCTTCCGTATTCTGTATTGCTTTTACGTCGTAAAACCGCCGTCCAGCTCGGTCCATCCTCCGTACGTATTTGTTCACGACGTAAAACCGCGTTCACAGTACACACAGTAACAGTAAGTTGTACTATGAACAGTTTTGTTTTGTTTTTTGAATGTCCAGAGAACCAGACTTAGCTATTTTAGAGAGTACAGGGCAGCTGTAGCCTCCGCAGCTAGTAAAAGAGGAAACTGCGTAACTCGGTTTTTCAAAATA
>JBBPBX010007481.1:0-11473 GCA_038048925.1 Garcialebias charrua
TCTCAAACCTCAGTCTCAAACCTCAGTCTCAAACCTCAGTCTCAAACCTCTGTCTCAAACCTCTGTCTCAAACCTCTGTCTCAAACCTCAGTCTCAAACCTCAGTCTCAAACCTCAGTCTCAAACCTCAGTCTCAAACCTCAGTCTCAAACCTCAGTCTCAAACCTCAGTCTCAAACCTCAGTCTCAAACCTCAGTCTCAAACCTCAGTCTCAAACCTCTGTCTCAAACCTCAGTCTCAAACCTCAGTCTCAAACCTCAGTCTCAAACCTCAGTCTCAAACCTCAGTCTCAAACCTCAGTCTCAAACCTCAGTCTCAAACCTCAGTCTCAAACCTCAGTCTCAAACCTCAGTCTCAAACCTCAGTCTCAAACCTCAGTCTCAAACCTCAGTCTCAAACCTCAGTCTCAAACCTCAGTCTCAAACCTCAGTCTCAAACCTCAGTCTCAAACCTCAGTCTCAAACCTCAGTCTCAAACCTCAGTCTCAAACCTCAGTCTCAAACCTCAGTCTCAAACCTCTGTCTCAAACCTCAGTCTCAAACCTCTGTCTCAAACCTCAGTCTCAAACCTCAGTCTCAAACCTCAGTCTCAAACCTCAGTCTCAAACCTCAGTCTCAAACCTCAGTCTCAAACCTCAGTCTCAAACCTCTGTCTCAAACCTCTGTCTCAAACCTCTGTCTCAAACCTCTGTCTCAAACCTCTGTCTCAAACCTCTGTCTCAAACCTCTGTCTCAAACCTCTGTCTCAAACCTCAGTCTCAAACCTCAGTCTCAAACCTCTGTCTCAAACCTCTGTCTCAAACCTCAGTCTCAAACCTCAGTCTCAAACCTCAGTCTCAAACCTCTGTCTCAAACCTCAGTCTCAAACCTCAGTCTCAAACCTCAGTCTCAAACCTCTGTCTCAAACCTCTGTCTCAAACCTCAGTCTCAAACCTCTGTCTCAAACCTCAGTCTCAAACCTCAGTCTCAAACCTCTGTCTCAAACCTCTGTCTCAAACCTGTCTCAAACCTCTGTCTCAAACCTCAGTCTCAAACCTCAGTCTCAGACCTCTGTCTCAAACCTCTGTCTCAAACCTCAGTCTCAAACCTCAGTCTCAAACCTCAGTCTCAGACCTCTGTCTCAAACCTCTGTCTCAAACCTCAGTCTCAAACCTTAGTCTCAGACCTCAGTCTTAAACCTCAGTCTCAAACCTCAGTCTCAGACCTCTGTCTCAAACCTCTGTCTCAAACCTCAGTCTCAAACCTCAGTCTCAAACCTCTGTCTCAAACCTCTGTCTCAAACCTCAGTCTCAAACCTCAGTCTCAAACCTCTGTCTCAAACCTCAGTCTCAAACCTCTGTCTCAAACCTCTGTCTCAAACCTCAGTCTCAAACCTCAGTCTCAAACCTCAGTCTCAAACCTCTGTCTCAAACCTCAGTCTCAAACCTCAGTCTCAAACCTCTGTCTCAAACCTCTGTCTCAAACCTCAGTCTCAAACCTCAGTCTCAAACCTCAGTCTCAAACCTCTGTCTCAAACCTCAGTCTCAAACCTCAGTCTCAAACCTCAGTCTCAAACCTCAGTCTCAAACCTCAGTCTCAAACCTCTGTCTCAAACCTCAGTCTCAAACCTCTGTCTCAAACCTCAGTCTCAAACCTCAGTCTCAAACCTCAGTCTCAAACCTCTGTCTCAAACCTCAGTCTCAAACCTCTGTCTCAAACCTCAGTCTCAAACCTCAGTCTCAGACCTCAGTCTCAAACCTCTGTCTCAAACCTCAGTCTCAAACCTCTGTCTCAAACCTCTGTCTCAGACCTCAGTCTCAGACCTCTGTCTCAGACCTCTGTCTCAGACCTCTGTCTCAAACCTCAGTCTCAAACCTCAGTCTCAGACCTCAGTCTCAAACCTCTGTCTCAAACCTCAGTCTCAAACCTCAGTCTCAAACCTCTGTCTCAAACCTCAGTCTCAAACCTCAGTCTCAAACCTCAGTCTCAAACCTCAGTCTCAAACCTCTGTCTCAAACCTCAGTCTCAAACCTCAGTCTCAAACCTCTGTCTCAAACCTCAGTCTCAAACCTCAGTCTCAAACCTCAGTCTCAAACCTCTGCTCAGTCTCAAACCTCAGTCTCAAACCTCAGTCTCAAACCTCAGTCTCAAACCTCAGTCTCAAACCTCAGTCTCAAACCTCTGTCTCAAACCTCAGTCTCAAACCTCAGTCTCAAACCTCAGTCTCAAACCTCAGTCTCAAACCTCAGTCTCAAACCTCAGTCTCAAACCTCTGTCTCAAACCTCAGTCTCAAACCTCTGTCTCAAACCTCTGTCTCAGACCTCAGTCTCAGACCTCTGTCTCAGACCTCTGTCTCAGACCTCTGTCTCAAACCTCAGTCTCAAACCTCAGTCTCAGACCTCAGTCTCAAACCTCTGTCTCAAACCTCAGTCTCAAACCTCAGTCTCAAACCTCTGTCTCAAACCTCAGTCTCAAACCTCAGTCTCAAACCTCAGTCTCAAACCTCAGTCTCAAACCTCAGTCTCAAACCTCAGTCTCAAACCTCAGTCTCAAACCTCTGTCTCAAACCTCAGTCTCAAACCTCAGTCTCAAACCTCAGTCTCAAACCTCAGTCTCAAACCTCAGTCTCAAACCTCAGTCTCAAACCTCTGTCTCAAACCTCTGTCTCAAACCTCAGTCTCAAACCTCAGTCTCAAACCTCAGTCTCAAACCTCTGTCTCAAACCTCTGTCTCAAACCTCAGTCTCAAACCTCTGTCTCAAACCTCTGTCTCAAACCTCAGTCTCAAACCTCTGTCTCAAACCTCAGTCTCAAACCTCAGTCTCAACCTCAGTCTCAAACCTCTGTCTCAAACCTCAGTCTCAAACCTCTGTCTCAAACCTCAGTCTCAAACCTCAGTCTCAGACCTCAGTCTCAAACCTCTGTCTCAAACCTCAGTCTCAAACCTCTGTCTCAAACCTCTGTCTCAGACCTCAGTCTCAGACCTCTGTCTCAGACCTCTGTCTCAGACCTCTGTCTCAAACCTCAGTCTCAAACCTCAGTCTCAGACCTCAGTCTCAAACCTCTGTCTCAAACCTCAGTCTCAAACCTCAGTCTCAAACCTCTGTCTCAAACCTCAGTCTCAAACCTCAGTCTCAAACCTCAGTCTCAAACCTCAGTCTCAAACCTCAGTCTCAAACCTCAGTCTCAAACCTCAGTCTCAAACCTCTGTCTCAAACCTCAGTCTCAAACCTCAGTCTCAAACCTCAGTCTCAAACCTCTGTCTCAAACCTCAGTCTCAAACCTCAGTCTCAAACCTCAGTCTCAAACCTCAGTCTCAAACCTCAGTCTCAAACCTCAGTCTCAAACCTCTGTCTCAAACCTCAGTCTCAAACCTCAGTCTCAAACCTCAGTCTCAAACCTCAGTCTCAAACCTCAGTCTCAAACCTCAGTCTCAAACCTCTGTCTCAAACCTCAGTCTCAAACCTCTGTCTCAAACCTCTGTCTCAGACCTCAGTCTCAGACCTCTGTCTCAGACCTCTGTCTCAGACCTCTGTCTCAAACCTCAGTCTCAAACCTCAGTCTCAGACCTCAGTCTCAAACCTCTGTCTCAAACCTCAGTCTCAAACCTCAGTCTCAAACCTCTGTCTCAAACCTCAGTCTCAAACCTCAGTCTCAAACCTCAGTCTCAAACCTCAGTCTCAAACCTCAGTCTCAAACCTCAGTCTCAAACCTCAGTCTCAAACCTCAGTCTCAAACCTCAGTCTCAAACCTCAGTCTCAAACCTCAGTCTCAAACCTCAGTCTCAAACCTCAGTCTCAAACCTCAGTCTCAAACCTCTGAGGAGAAGAAGAAGAAGACGACGACAGTTGGACGACGCACCAAGTTGAAGCGTCTGCGTCGCTTCTCTCAGACCAGACCCGTCAATTTCAACGAGGACAGTCGACGTGTTTTATATTTTATTTTTTATATCGAGTGGTTTGAGGAACGGCTGCTGAAAGTCGCAGTTCGTTCTTCTCATCCAGCTGCAGATGTTTCATCCAGCTGCAGATGTTTCATCCAGCTGCAGATGTTTGTTCGTTTGGTTTCCAAAAGTCAAGGAGCGGACGGGAACTAGAGTTTGTGACGGAAACTGAACACGAAATAAAAACGGTTTGGTCGGAGCAGCTTCACATCCTTCCATCCATCCATTTTCTTCCGCTTATCCGGGGTCGGGTCGCGGGGGTAGCAGCCTAAGTAGGGAGGCCCAGACTTCCCTCTCCCCAGCCACTTGGAGCAGCTCCTCTGGGGGAATCCCAAGGCGTTCCCAGGCCAGCCGAGAAACATAGTCCCTCCAGCGTGTCCTGGGTCTTCCTCTGGGTCTCCTCCCGGTGGGACATGCCCGGAACACCTCACCAGGGAGGCGTCCAGGAGGCATCCTAACCAGATGCCCGAGCCACCTCAACTGGCTCCTCTCGATGTGGAGAAGCAGCGGCTCTACTCCGAGTCCCTCCCGGATGACTGAGCTTCTCACCCTATCTCTAAGGGAGAGTCCAGCCACCCTGCGGAGAAAACTCATTTCAGCCGCTTGTATCCGAGATCTTGTTCTTTCGGTCATAACCCAAAGCTCATGACCATAGATGAGGGTGGGAACGTAGATCGATCGGTAAATTGAGAGCTTTGCCTTTTGACTCAGCTCTCTCTTCACCACGACAGACCGGTACAGCGCCCGCTTCACTGCGGACGCTGCACCTATCCGCCTATCGATCTCACGCTCCAGTTTTCCCTCATTCGTGAACAAGATCCCGAGATACTTAAACTCCTCCACTTGGGGCAGGACCTCCTCCCCGACCCGGAGAGGGCATGCTACCCTTAGTGAACAAGCAGCTTCACATCAACATCTCAATGACACGGGACGTAAAGAGGGAGGGGCCAGGGACAGGAAGTAGGACATGAACAGGACACGAGGACATCAACGAGTGAAGCCGAAGCCTAAAAGACAAAAAGAGTGAAGGAGAGGAAAAAGAAGAGAAAGAACGGGATGAAGACGATGTTTTTTAATCTCCAGTAATCCCACACAGAAAGAAGACGGGAAGAATTAAGAAAAGATTAAATCTCAGTATCTTCTCCTTTAAAGCTGCTTAAAGCGTCTAACACCCACAATCCCTCAGTCCGAGCCAAACAGGAAGTGATGTCATCACCTCCATTCAGGAAACACCTCCTGTATTTCCTCCATCCTCTGGTTTTTGTGCCCCACCCCCAGCTAACATTGTGATACTTCTATACAACATTTAGTTACTTTAAATCAAACATCAGTCAGCGTTCCCTGTAGGTCTGCAGAAAATGTGATTGTTTTGTTTACCTGTTTTTGTTTACCTGTTTTTGTTTACCTGTTTTTGTTTACCTCGTCTGTTTTAGTGTCTTGGATTTATTTCTGTCCTCTCGTGTTTTCCTGCTCTGCTTGTTTCCTCCAAGTCTTTGAGTCAGAGGTGAAGAAAAGTGGAGGAACAGATCGTGGAGGGCGTCGTGCAGCCTTTGAGCAAGGCAGCGCAGCAGATGGCTCCTCCATCAGAACTTTTAGACCGGAAAAAAAAAAATCATCTCCATGGAGACGAAGCTCTGATTGAGAGGACAGTCGGAGATGCCAAATCTGTTGACATCCTGTCGCCGTGGCAACTAGAGCCGTGTCTGAACCAAACAAAGAAAAAGACGCCGCGAGACGAGGACAAAACTTCAACTAAATTATTTTACAGCCGATGTGAAATAGATGTTTAAAGGAAATTCATTCATTTGACCTTTCCTTATTTATTAATTAATTAATTTATTTATTTATTTGTTTATTTATTTATTTATGTAATTCAACATTTATTTATATAAACCTTTTTTATTTGATTATTTATTTCAACCTTTTTTTATTCAGCCTTTATTTATTTTATTCAGCCTTTATTTGTTTATCTATTTTAATCAAACCTTTATTCATTTTATTCAATCTTTATTTATTTATTTATTTATTTCAACCTTTTCATTTATTTATTTTATTCAACCTTTATTTAGTTTTATTCAGCCTTTATTTTAATTCAGCCTTTATATATTTATATATTTTAATTAAACCTTTATTCATTTTATTCAACCTTTATTTATTTATTAATTTCAACCTTTTTATTTATTTATTTTATTCAGCCTTTATTTATTTATTTATTTATTTATTTCAACCTTTTCATTTATTTATTTTATTCAGCCATTATTTATTTCAACCTTTTTATTTATTTAATTCAACCTTTATTTATTTAATTTAATCTTTATTTATTTATTTTATTAAACCTTTATTTATTTTATTCCGCCTATATTTATTTTATTCAACCTTTATTTATTTATTTTATTCAACCAATTCATTTATTTATTTTATTCAGCCTTTATTTATTTATTTATTTCAACCTTTTTATTTATCTAATTCAACCTTTATTTACTTATTTTATTCAACGTTTATTTATTTAATTCAACCTTTATTTATTTAATTTATTCAACAATAATTTAAATAACAAACTTTGACGTGAAACTCTTCTGAGCTTCCTGTCAAACTGCTCCTGGTGGTGAGACGTCATGAAGGGAGGGGATTGTTGCCATGACAACAAACATGCAGTAAATAATCTAAACTAAAATTAATCTTTAATTTTCAGATTTATGATTGGTGTAGAAGAAGCTGAAGTCAGCCCCCAACACTTACGAAAAGATAATCAAAAATCCAAGATGGCCACCAAAACCAATACAAAGTTGGCCATAACTTTATTATAACACATACTGAGCTAAAAGTTGGTGTGGTAGTAGCTGAGGGCAATCTCCAACACGTACTGAATTCTAATCAGAAATGTAGCTTCTTTCTGCTCATTTTATCAGTTTTTCTGCTCATCTTAGCTGTGTTCTGCTAATTTTAGCTGTTTTATGCTAATTTTAGCAATCTTTCTGCTAATTTTAGCTGTTTTTCTGTTAAGTTTTGCTTTTTTTCTGTTAATTTGAGCTGTTTTTCTGTTAATTTTTGCCGTTTTTCTGCTCACTTGAGCTGTTTTCTACATCTTTCTGTTTGTTGTTTTCCTCTTGATCACCCAGCTTTAAGCTAACTTCAGCTGTTCAAATTTAGCTCACATTAGCAGTAACGCTCCAACATGTCAGCTTCTTCAGCAGCTTTCAGCAAAATGAAGCTGAAACAGGAAGTGTTTTCTGATAAGTATTTGTTTGGATGTAAATAATCAGTTTACTCTACAACTGATTTAACTTTTGATGTCAACCAGATTCAAGATGGCCGCCACAGCTTGCGAAGCACAGAAGGCTAATCAGTCAAGTAGAAAGATTTCAAGCTAAAATGAACTGTGGTAGTAGTTGAGAGTCATCCCAACCCAAAGCTAAAGGTTTGTGTACGGCGCTGCGTCACATGGCGGCGGGCGACATGCAGTCATGAAGGAACGCTGCGTTTTATTACAACACGTCGAGGTCTGTAAACTTTAAAGACGCCGAGCGTCGACTGAACGAGGACTATGGACACTCGTCTTTTCTCCTCAGAACTCTAAAGACAAAAAATAATTATTATGTCACCACCGTGGCACTAATCGTCTTCCGTAGTCATGAGAGTTGAACAAAGACATTTTCATTTGCGTGCTTTTATTTTGAAGGCGGGTGTCTGTTGGCTGGTTTTAGTTTGAGACCTGAAGCCGGTTCTGCGTGATCAGATGAACGTTTCCACAAACAGGTTGATGTTTCTCACCACGTCCGTTCATTACAGCAGTAAGAAGGAGGAGCAGCTCCTTTAGGAGGAGGAACAAGTTCAAACGCGCCTCCTTCAATCGGCTGTCGTCACCAGACGAGCACAGATGTCTTTCCAGAAGCAGATTAATACGATGATTAAAAAACTTTTGTTTTGTTTCTTCCTTCGCTGTAACGGAGGAAGAACGAGCGGAGCAGCAATTCCTTTGACGCCCCCCCTCGCCCCACTCGCCCCCCGCCGGCACACGGGCCCATCATGTGAAGCCAAACGAGGCTCAGATCTCACAGCTTCAGGAAAAACTGGTCTGAGGCTGAAAAAGTGGCAGAGTTAGCAAAACTTTTTTTTTTAAGTGAGAACAATGAAGGTGAAGAAGATGAAGGCCGAGAGCCGAAGGCGGGAAACGAGATGCACGCAGAGTTTATTAAAAATAAAATCATTAAAAGAACGGAGATAATAGACTATACGCCACGGGGGGTCGTGACGTACTTCCGGTAAAATGCAACACACATCCGCCACTTCCGGTTCCCATCCACCTCCGTTGTTGTTAGCGTTAGCTCCTAGTAGCAGACCATGACAACGAGCCGAAACTGGAAGCGGCTGCGCGCTACCGGCACTACACGTGAGTTCCGTTGTGTCCGCCCACCGGTGGGAACAGCTGTTCCGAGGGGGGGTTTCGGCGAAGCTTTATCGTGGCTATCCGTAGGGGGAACGTCGCCATAATTTTATATGGATTTAAATGTGTATAGAGTTATTATTGGCGTGTATGCAGATGTTTTATTAATTGTGTTTAGTCATTTATGTTCGTGTCGTTCCCGCTAACCAAAAGTGCGCCGTCCGTGTAATGACTGCGGGAGTGCTGGAACGGATGTCCGTGGCATATAGTCTATTGGAGTGATTTAATTTTAGAGGAGTTGTTCGTGACGCTCAGGAATGTGAATTATTAATTTTAATCTAAACGCGTTCTTTTACCTGACGTGAAAATAAAACTTTTACAAGAACGTCAGATTTCAACAGCCGATAAGATTTTTTAGACCGGAGCAACAGACGCATGATAACGATTTTATGGCTTAAAATGCTTTATTCAAAATATAATTTAAATATTTCAGAATCAGAAAAAGGTGGATTGTTCTTTTCAGGGGGAGTTCAAGTTTCACAAGTGACAGAAGAATGGAGCAGCATCTGCAGTATTGTGGACTCTGTGCTGGTCCGTTGTGGTGAAGATGGAGCTGAGCTGTAAGACAAAGTTCTCTGTTTACTGGTCGGTCTACGTTCCTCCCCTCACCTCTGGTCTGAACTCTGTAGAGACTGAAAGAATGAGGTCGTGGATCCAGGAGGTTGAAATGAGTTTCCTCTGCAGCTGGACTCTCCCTCAGAGACAGAAGTTCAGTTATCAGGAGAGACTCAGAGGAGAACCACTGCTCCTCCACATCCAGAGGAGAACCACTGCTCCTCCTCATCCAGAGGAGAACCACTGCTCCTCCACATCCAGAGGAGAACCACTGCTCCTCCACATCCAGAGGAGAACCACTGCTCCTCCACATCCAGAGGAGAACCACTGCTCCTCCACATCCAGAGGAGAACCACTGCTCCTCCACATCCAGAGGAGAACCACTGCTCCTCCACATCCAGAGGAGAACCACTGCTCCTCCACATCCAGAGGAGAACCACTGCTCCTCCACATCCAGAGGAGAACCACTGCTCCTCCACATCCAGAGGAGAACCACTGCTCCTCCACATCCAGAGGAGAACCACTGCTCCTCCACATCCAGAGGAGAACCACTGCTGCTCCACATCCAGAGGAGAACCACTGCTCCTCCACATCCAGAGGAGAACCACTGCTCCTCCACATCCAGAGGAGAACCACTGCTCCTCCACATCCAGAGGAGAACCACTGCTCCTCCACATCCAGAGGAGAACCACTGCTCCTCCACATCCAGAGGAGAACCACTGCTCCTCCACATCCAGAGGAGAACCACTGCTCCTCCACATCCAGAGGAGAACCACTGCTCCTCCTCATCCAGAGGAGAACCA
Organism: Garcialebias charrua; assembly: GCA_038048925.1. Classification (NCBI taxonomy): domain Eukaryota; kingdom Metazoa; phylum Chordata; class Actinopteri; order Cyprinodontiformes; family Rivulidae; genus Garcialebias; species Garcialebias charrua. Next base: position 9,723 of record JBBPBX010007481.1, read on the forward strand.
CTGCTCCTCCACATCCAGAGGAGAACCACTGCTCCTCCACATCCAGAGGAGAACCACTGCTCCTCCACATCCAGAGGAGAACCACTGCTCCTCCACATCCAGAGGAGAACCACTGCTCCTCCACATCCAGAGGAGAACCACTGCTCCTCCACATCCAGAGGAGAACCACTGCTCCTCCACATCCAGAGGAGAACCACTGCTCCTCCACATCCAGAGGAGAACCACTGCTCCTCCACATCCAGAGGAGAACCACTGCTCCTCCACATCCAGAGGAGAACCACTGCTCCTCCACATCCAGAGGAGAACCACTGCTCCTCCACATCCAGAGGAGAACCACTGCTCCTCCACATCCAGAGGAGAACCACTGCTCCTCCACATCCAGAGGAGAACCACTGCTCCTCCACATCCAGAGGAGAACCACTGCTCCTCCACATCCAGAGGAGAACCACTGCTCCTCCACATCCAGAGGAGAACCACTGCTCCTCCACATCCAGAGGAGAACCACTGCTCCTCCACATCCAGAGGAGAACCACTGCTCCTCCACATCCAGAGGAGAACCACTGCTCCTCCACATCCAGAGGAGAACCACTGCTCCTCCACATCCAGAGGAGAACCACTGCTCCTCCACATCCAGAGGAGAACCACTGCTCCTCCACATCCAGAGGAGAACCACTGCTCCTCCACATCCAGAGGAGAACCACTGCTCCTCCACATCCAGAGGAGAACCACTGCTCCTCCACATCCAGAGGAGAACCACTGCTCCTCCACATCCAGAGGAGAACCACTGCTCCTCCACATCCAGAGGAGAACCACTGCTCCTCCACATCAACATACTGTTGAGGAGGTTCAGCATCTGGTAAGGATGCTCCCTGGGTGCCTCGCCTCAGACATGTCTGACTGGGAGAAGACCCAGGACAACTGAGAGACATGTCCCTCAGTTGTCCTGGGACACCTTTGAGTTCTCCCAGAACATCTGGAAGAGGCTGTGGACAGAGACGTCTGGACCTCCTGCTCAAACTGTGCCCCGAGACCTGAGTCCAGAACAAGAGGAAGATGATGGATGGATGGATGATGGATGGATGGATGGATGGATGATGGATGGATGATGGATGGATGGACATATTTAAATACTTGTTTATGAACAGAATGTGACGTATCTTCTTTGTGGTGGGGTCACGGAGGTAACGTCTGTTTTTATTCTCCAGACTAAATCTCTGCGCTCGCTGTTCAAACACACGATCAGGCTCCGCCTACTGGCCTGACGTGGAACTGCAGCCGACTCAACAAGCGCAGAGTTGACGTGTAAATGTGGCGTTTTAACCATAGATATCATATATAGAACACTAGATACCGCATGGCCCGCTCTCGCCTATTGGAGCTGACGAGATTTCAGGCAGCCATCTTGAAGGCGTCCACTGCTCCACTCAGCCTTATATATTTGGCTGGCACAATATGGTATTAGCGCATTTAATCAATCATAACACGCTGAATAGTAATGCTATTGTCACATATTTAAATTTTAGGCATACAGCTATTAAAACTGCATGTATAGGAACGTATAGTTTAGCATATTTAAATATTTTTTGGTGGAATACAATAGTGTACTGTACTTTAATATATGTTTAGCAAGACACAACCAAAGATGCAATTTATTCACACACACATATACATATTCAGATACTGTAATAATACATATATATTCAGATAAGCATATATATAACTATATAAATACATACTACAGTATATATATA
>JBBPBX010007481.1:11574-32835 GCA_038048925.1 Garcialebias charrua
TATGTAAGATATACAGTATATATATGTATATACAGTATATATATATGTATATATATATATATATATATATATATATACAAATATATATACACACACACATACATATGTATATATATATGTGTGTGTGTGTGTGTGTGTGTATATTTGTATATATATACATATATACTGTATATCTTATATATATGTGTGTATATATATATATACTGTATATACATATAAACATACACACACATATATGTGTATACTGTGTATGTATATATATGTGTGTGTATATATATTATATATAATATAATATATATATATATATATATATATATATATATATATATATATATATATATATATATATATAGTTATATTTATATATACTGTAGTATGTATTTATATAGTTATATATATGCTTATCTGAATATATATGTATTATTACAGTATCTGAATATGTATACATAATGTGTGTGTGCATCTTTGGTTGTATCTTGCTAAACATATATTAAAGTATTGTATTCCACCAAAATTATTTAAATATGCTAAACTATACGTTCCTATACATGCAGTTTTAATAGCTGTATGCCTAAAATTTAAATATGTGACAATAGCATTACTATTCAGAGTGTTGTGATTGATTAAATGCGCTGATACTTTATTGTGCCAGCCAAATACATAAGGCTGAGTGGAGCGGTGGACGCCTTCAAGATGGCCGCCTGAAATCCTGCGCTGGAGCAAGCTATGCGGTATCTAGTGTATATATGATATCTATGGTGCTACACATCACTCCAGGTTTGTTTTCCTTGTTTGTTTTTTTCAAACTTTCTAACAACCGACGTATGTTCTCCATCTCTTCTGAGGACAGAGGTTTAGGGCCTTTTTTCTGGAACTTCTGTGGGTTTTTCCTCGCCCCAGACTGTTCAGTTTGAGGTGCAGGATCTGGCGCATTGCTCGGGGGTCCCCTCTGGGACCGCCCTCTTCCATATGAGTCACCTTGGGACCCATATTTCTTTTTCTTTTGGAAAGCCCCCCTTTTTTGATGATGGGGTTCTTCCTCTTGATGCGGCCTGTACCACTTAGGGTCTCTGGACCCCTTTTGGTCTTTGTTCCAGCGGACACCTTCATTTTGCGGTCTGTCAGGTTGGAAATATTGCTTATTCTCGGCTTCCTTAAAAGAGTGAGCTGGCGCTCTTGCTCCTTCAAGGTCTAGCGATTGGTATTTGACCTTTTCACCAGGACACACTTCAAAGGGTGTCTTGTTTGGTGAGCGACCTGTAAAAACATCTATCGCGCACTCTCTTATGTCTTCGATGGACCTCCGTTTATAGTTTGCGCTGACATGTACTTTCTCTCTTATGTCAGGGCAAAGATTTTTGCTGAAGATATATTTAAACCCTATCTCTTCCTCCATCTCTGGCTCGCATCTGTCACCGAAATAGGCACGGAATATTCGGTCATAATATGACCTCGGGTGCTCATTCCTACCTTGCTTGATGTCGGTTGCCGCTATGATGCCATCGGGCCCCGTGCAAGGAGTATACTCCTTTATCAGCGCAGCACAGAGAAGACTGTAGTCATTCATTACTGCGTCTCGTTGACGCTTCATGAAAGCATGCACTGTCCTGTCCGAGGTTAACCTTATCAGACAGATTTTATCATCAACTGTAGCTTCTGGGAAGCGTTGAAGCTGGAAATCAAGGTCATCGAGATAGATCTTGGTTTCGTGTGAGCCCATTGGGCCAGGAGCGAAGGTTTGAATGCTTTTCGCCATATTCCGTAGTTCAGCCATTGATAGAGGTATTTGTGGGTTATTATCAGATCCACCCACCGGTGCATCCGGTGGGATTGTTGGTATTAGAGGCCCTAAGGGACGGCGCGGTGGTGTTGGAGGGAGTAGTGCATCGGGCATGGGCGGTGGAGGAGGGAGTGGGTCATCAGGTATGGGAGGGGGCAGCGGAGGCGGTGGGTTCTCAAGGTGTTTACTCATGAGACCCAAACATTTTCTCTCTTCTTCAAAGAGTCTGTTCATTGCTGATGCACGCTCTATTCGACAACTGTTCAGTTGGACTCTTAACCCATCATTTTCACGTTGTAACATCATGTGCTGTTCTTGTGATTTTCTATAATCTTCTTGCAGCCTTGTGTACCGTAGTGATAATGATTCCAGGGTGTCCGTGCATTTTTCCAGCGCGTCTCGTGCCTCCCCACAATCCGCCTGAAGCGACTTGTATTGATGGTAATACGTATCCTTCTCCACCACACATTTTTCCAAATCATCTTGTGATTGGTCAAAATCCCTTTTTAACACTCTGCATTCTTCGTAGAGACTACGCGTTTGTTCAGCGCTGCCAATACTCGACTGTGTTAAACTCTTTACCTCCTGCTGTAAAGTGGCAACCTCCATTTGTGCTGTTAAACATGATGTAGAGACAGCCCGGCGTACAGCAGTTTCAAAGTCTAGCTTGGCCTTTAACAGAAGGCTTAATTTAGCCAAACGTTTATCTTTGTCTGCTTTCTTTTCAGCCGTTGTGGTTCCAGCTGTTACAGTTTTTAATGCTCTGTCCACATCTGCTTCCTCCATCAACTGTGTCTCTTCATGATAGTTTGTGATGGACCCTGTGAGTGAAAATAAGGCACGTTCGATCCAATCTTCTTTGGTCGGGTCGTGGCCTTCAGTTGGCACAAGCTGCCCCGTATCAGTGGTGTTAGGGGTCTCACCCTCTGCGCCTGCCATCTTTTATCTGGATTTTCAGTGAAAATAAAAATAAAAGATGCTCTGTATTCGTTACTCTAAACTTTTCACTATTTGAAAATAAACAGGAAAGTTTAAATGTACACAGGATAACTGGGAGATGATGTGTCAGAGAGAAGGAAGAGAGGAAAAAAAAAATTCAGTTATCTGGAGTGAAAACTGTACTTTTGTTTGTTATTTTAAATTCTTTCGTATTTAAAATAAGCAAAAATGTTTGTCTGTACCTCTGTTATTCTAAATAATTTATTTAAAATAAACAGGAGTTATTGTTTGTGTACAGAACAAATTTAAAAGCTGGTAACTCACCATAAAAATGCTGACTTTTTTATGATGTTTTTAAGAAAACTCATCTGTCAACGTCTTTTAACCAACAGGGGGCAGCTTCGAGTCTTAATTTTAATCACGAGGAAACTGATTTTTCTAATCAGTATTTAAACTAAAAACAACCTTTTCAGAGTTAGTTTCTAGTGTATCAGTGATAAACGCTCGAACCGCGTTCTTGTCAGAGACAAATCTATGTTGTTAGACAGTTTAGATGGCTTTAAATGAATGTTTAAACTCTCAGTGAAACTCAGTTTGTTCTGTCAGCGTGTGAACTGCTTGTCACCCGCAATGCACCAGGAAATGACGACACAAATAGGCGGGTCGACGCAGCGCGTCACCAGCTCCACTGCTGTTGAGCGAGGCGGAGCTCGCTAAACAGATACGTGACGTCAACCAATCAATCACAGCGTTTGTAGTTCATTCCCAAGCGTTCATGGTGAATGAAGTTCTTACCTCCGACCACGGCAGTGCCGGAAATGACGACAAAGTGGGTTGGTCGCAACGGCGTGCGTTCCCACTACAGCGAATCAGCGCTCGCCACGAGTGATTGACAGCTCACAGCTCTCGTTCATCCAATCACAGCTCATAAACAACGTGTAGGACACGTCTATGTAACGTTAGCTTAGCACGCAACTCTAGACTCTTAAACAACTCAAACGCTTTAAATAAACTTCCCAAAATTCTGAAACGTGGCAATCACAATTAAAACAGGCACGACTTAGCTACATTCAGTAACCCAGCACTTCAGCTGCAGAACAAACACGGACTCGCTCGGAGCCACTTCAAGGTCGGTTCCGGTCCACTTTTCAATGGAGCAGGAAACGGGTCTGACAGAACCCAGCCGACACGTTCTAACAGTAATATGCTTTTTCGACCTGCTCTAACTTGCAAAAATACCACACACAGCAATCTTGTAGATGTTAAAGTAGCTTTCAGGCTTTTGACTCGGCGGTCAAACAAAGCTTTGTACAGGAGTCTGTGTGAACTGGACCGAACAGGACCAGTACCCCCACAGACCACGGGCTGACAAAAACCTCACCTAAAAGCTTCCAACAGCGTGTTAAGGAGTTGAACAATAACAATCTCTCAGCTTCAAATGATAAAAACAATGCAGAATCTGCCTGTCTTGAACACCTCAGCCAAAAATTATCACCTTCAGAGTCCAAAAATTGGAATAATCATGCCAACATAACGTTTCAAGTTCATGAGAGATCACAGATATATCAATAAACTTTCAGAACCACGTACGAGGGCCACCAGATGTAAGAATTATGAGGAGGTCAATATTAATACTGACCTCTTTACCTTAATTAATTTACTTATTCAGATTGAATAGTAAATTCACGGATTCTGTTCTTTTTCAGTTTACCCAATGTTTCTGTGATCTTTATGATGGATAAATAAACAGAGCTATAGAGTGACAATGGACACGTTAACTTAGCTTGATATGTCAAAGAGACACTATCATTTATTTAAAATGAATCAACTAAATTAACACCATTACACTTGATTGACATGATTTCACTTTCTTTCAAATTAATACGTCAGCACACTTAAATTTAACACAACAGACTTCAATATTGGATGTTAACATATTTAGTCTGTGGGCTCTTCAGCTTAAAATAGTTTCCAGCTTAGAATTGAGGGAAAAAGATAGGAGGAAAGATTTAAGAAGAATTGGGAGGTTAAGAGAGGAAGTTTATCTTGCATTTATGAAACCAGATGACACTCTTCCGTACGCGTCCAGCTAAGATATCATCACACCTCCAGCAAGCAAACAGCTGCTCCTTTACCTTAAGACGTCCGCCTTGGTTCTGGTAAAGAGCTGTGGTCAACTTTAGACTGACGAGTCGTCGGTCCCGCAAGTCCAAGCTGGACTCCACGCGTGTTTACCTTGTCGGTGTCGGTGATACTCGCTTTCGTCGGCAGAAGTCGTGACAGTCGTGGCTTCTTGGCTCAAGATAATTTATTCCAGGAAGGAATAACAAAGTTTTTGAGCTTACGCTCGGAGTGGACCCATAACAACATGTTATCAGTCCCAGCTGGATGACGAGTCCTTAGCGCGTGACTGTTGGTCATTCAGCTCTTTGGAAAGTTCACATCATCTTTCGAAGCTCCCAGAAACTCTGGAGCGTTCTCGCACAGTTAGAACTTAAAAAGCAGGAACAAAGAGAGGAGTGCACTTGCCTTATCAGGCCCAAGGTTACAGCCAGAGCAGAGAGAGATTTGTTTAGGGAAAGGCACAGCAAGCTGGAGCCCTTTCATGAAAAACAACGGATTACTGTCCTCTGAGTTTCTAAACAAAACCGTCCGGTCTCTGTGACCCGAGATTTCACCTTTGACACAGCAGTGAACACAGTTTAACTCTCACAGAATAACACAGCTTAAAAGCACACATCATGAAAATGACAAAAGTTATTCTTTTGATCACATCAGCCTAAAATCAAAGATAGAAATAGTCTCTTATTGGTGACTATGTTATCAGATTATAGCTAAATGAATGATTTTGTAGTAAATGTCTTGCTTTACTGAGAGGTCAGTAAAGGTCATCACTGGACAGTTCAAAAACCTTAATTTGACCCTGGGTAGGTCCACTACATAGCTTAGAACCTTAAGATAGAACTCTGAAACTTGTCTCTTTCCGATTGGTTCAGAAGAAGCAGTCGCGGAGTTCACTTGCCGTTATCACGACCCAAGGTTACAGCCAGCAGCAGAGGAAAATGTTTAGAAAAAAGACAGACGCATAGACTCCAAGAGGTAAAATACTTGGATTAGCGTCTTAACACTTCTAAAACAAATCTGAAAAGCACAATTTGACATAAAATTCAACTCTGACACCATTGTAAGAATTATGAGGAGGTCAATATTAATACTGACCTCTTTATCCTTAATTAATCTACTTATTCAGATTGAATAGTAAATTCACGGATTCTGTTCTTTTTCAGTTTACCCAATATTTCTGTGATCTTTATGATGGATAAATAAACAGAGCCATTAAGTGACAAAGACGTTAACTTAGTTTGATATGTCAAAGAGACACTATCATTTATTTAGAATAAATCAACTAAATTAACACCATTACACTTGATTGACATGATTTCACTTTCTTTCAATTTAAAACGTCAGCACACTTAAATTCAACACAACAGACTTCAATATTGGATGTAAACATATTTAGTCTGAGGGCTCTTTAAACTTAAAATAGTTTCCAGCTTAGGTTGAGAGGGGAAAGAATAGGAGGAAAGATTTAAGAAGAATTGGGAGGTTAAGAGAGGAAGTTTATCTTGCATTTATGAAACCAGATGACACTCTTCCGTACGCGTCCAGCTAAGATATCATCACACCTCCAGCAAGCAAACAGCTGCTCCTTTACCTTAAGACGTCCGCCTTGGTTCTGGTAAAGAGCTGTGGTCAACTTTAGACTGACAAGTCGTCGGTCCCGCAAGTCCAAGCTGGACTCCACGCGTGTTTACCTTGTCGGTGTCGGTGATACTCGCTTTCATCGGCAAAAGTCGTGGCAGTCGTGGTTTCTTGGCTCAAGATAATTTATTCCAGGAAGGAATAACAAACGCTCGTTCGAGGTGGACTCATAACAGCCTGTTATCAGTCCTTAGCTGAAGACGCAGGTCGTTAGCTCTTGACCAAAACGTACCCAGCTCTTGGGAAAGGTTCACATCTCTTTGAAATTCCCAACAAACTCTGAAGCGTTCTCGCACAGTTAGAACTTAAAAAGCAGGAACAAAGAGAGGAGTGGACTTGCCTTATCAGGCCCAAGGTCACAGCCAGAGCAGAGAGAGCTTTGTTTAGGGAAAGGCACAGCGAGCTGGAGCCCTTTCATGAAAAACAAACGGGTTACTGTCTTCTGAGTTTCTAAACAAAACCGTCCGGTCTCTGTGACCCGAGATTGCACCTTTGACACAGCAGTGAAACACAGTTTAACTCTCACAGAATAACACAGCTTAAAAGCGCACATCATGAAAATGACAAAAGTTATTCTTTTGATCACATTAGGATAAAATCAAAGATAGAAATAGTCTCTTTTGGTGACTATATTTATCAGATTATAGCTAAATGAATGATTTTGTAGTAAATGTCTTGCTTTACTGAGTGGTCAGTAAAGGTCATCACTGGACAGTTTAAAAACCTTAATTTGACCCTGGGTAGGTCCATTACACCATTATATGGTCAAGTAACACAGTAATACTCCATATTAAAAGAATAACAGCATATAAGAGAGTCAGAGTCAGAGAGTCAGAGAGTCTTTATTGTCATTTGCACCGCATGTGGTACATGAGATGAAAACGAGATTATGTACACGAGGTCCCAGTTACATCCAACAACAAATGAAAGAGAAAAACAGTAATAACATCTAGAACTAACTAAGAAAAGCATCAACTAGTAATACACTAAGCCTAATATAGTGGGAATAAACAGCAGCACGAACATGAGTCTGCATGAGCAGATGGTCACAGATGAACACAGATGAACACAGCAACAAGAAAACAGATCAGCATCAGTATGATGTGATATTTTGCAGTGTTTATTTTTTATTTTATTTTTATTTATTCATGAGTCTAACAGCCTCAGGGTAGAAGCTGTTCCTCAGTCTAGTGGTTCTACACTTGATGCTCCTCAACCTCCGTCCTGAGGGGAGTGGGGCAAAGAGTGAGTGTGCTGGATGAGTGAGGTCTTTCATGATGCAGGTGGCTCTTTTCCTGCATCTGGAGGTGTAAATGTCTGTGATGGTGGGGAGACTGACTCCAACAGACTTCTGTGCAGCCTTCACCACTCTCTGCAGAGCTTTCCTCTCTTCAACTGTGCAGCCTCCATGCCACACGTTGATGCTGGAGCACAGGATGCTCTCCACTGCACACCTGTAGAAGGAGGTGAGGACTGGGCTGCTCAGACCAGCTCGTCTCAGCCGTCTGAGGAAGTAGAGTCTCTGATGACCTTTCTTGATCAGGCTGGTGGTGTTGTTGCTCCAGCTGAGGTTATCATTCATGTGTACACCCAAGTATTTGTAGCTGGAGACCACTTCCACTGCAGACCCACCTATTTTCAGTGGGGCATGGGTGTGTTTGTTCCTTCTGAAGTCCACAATCATCTCCTTTGTCTTCTTCACATTCATGTGAAGATTGTTCTCTTTGCACCAGCTCTCCAGGTGTTCCACCTCCTGTCTGTAGCTGGACTCATCATTGTTTGTAATGCATCCCACCACCGCTGTATCATCTGCAAACTTAACAATATGACAGCCTGGAAGTGTGGCTGTACAATCATATGTGAGCAGAGTGAACAGAAGGGGGCTCAGCACACATCCCTGAGGAGAGCCAGTGCTGAGGGTTATGGTGGAGGAGGAGAAGTTGTGGATCTTCACGGACTGTGGTCTGTCTGTTAAGAAGTCTAGTACCCAGTTACAAATAGAGGGGCTTAGTCCAAGTGTAGATAGTTTGTCTATCAGAGTTTGGGGGATCATGGTGTTGAAGGCAGATGTGAAGTCCACAAAGAGCAGACGCACGTATGAGTCTTTCTGATCCAGGTGGGTGAGAGCAGTGTGGACCACGGAAGAAATGGCGTCCTCTGTTGATCGGTTCTCACGGTATGCGTATTGATGAGGGTCCTCATTGATGTTGACGGTTGCCTTGATGTGGGACATGACCAGTTTCTCAAAACATTTAGCGACTATCGGGGTGAGGGCCACCGGTCTATAGTCATTCAGACCAGTCACTGTGGAGCTCTTTGGGACTGGGATGATGGTCGCGGTCTTCAGGCAGGTGGGAACTAACTCCAGTGCAAGTGAGGTGGTGAAGATGTCAGCCAGCACCTCACAGAGCTGGTCCGCACATTCCTTCAGAACTTTCCCTGGGATGTTGTCTGGTCCGGTTGCTTTATGAGGATTAATCTTTCTGAGACTGCCTCTCACTTCTGCTGCGGACACCCTGAGATGCTCTTCATCTGGTGATGAGGTGAGTCTGGTGCTAGCAGGTCTGTTTGGATCATCAAAACGTGCATAAAACTTATTGAGGGCATCAGGCAGAGATGGGTCCCTGGGGCATTGTTTGTTTTTGCCTTTGTAATCTGTTATGCATTTAATACCCTTCCACATGCTCCGTGGGTCTTGTGAGGTGAACTGTCCCTCGATCCTCTGTGCATACGTGGCCTTGGCCTTCTTAATGCCATCCTTCAGTTCATTCCTGCTCTTTCTCAGCTCCACTTTATCTCCTGACTTGAATGCAGTGTCTCTGGCTGCTAGCAAGGCGTGAACTTCTCTATTTAACCAGGGTTTCCGGTTCGGGTAGGATTTCACATATTTTTTTATGGATACATTCTCAGAGCATGTACTGATGTAACCCAGGACTGAGGAAGCGTACAGTTCCATGTCCACTGAACTTCCATCAGTGGCCGCTTCCCTGAAAACAGACCAGTTTGTCCTCTCAAAACAGTCTCTCAACAAGGGGGAACTATCTTGAGGCCAGATTGTTATTTGTCTTTGTTCCGGCTTGGACCGCCTGAGTGGAGGGAGTTCTCTTGGCGCCAGGATCAGAGACTCGTGGTCGGAAGCTCCGAGCGCTGGGCGTGTCTTCGCCGTGTATGCCCCCTTTACATTTGTGAAGACTTGGTCGAGCGTTTTATCTCCTCTCGTAGCTGTGAAGACGTTCTTATTGAAGGCTGGGAGGGAGACTTGAAGATCAACGTGATTGACGTCCCCGCAAACAATGAAAAGCCCCTCAGGATATTTACACTGCAGCGAGGTGAGTAAGTCATGAATCTCTCCCTGGGCGTCATTAGCATTAGCATCGGGGGGTATGTAAAAAGCTGTTATTAAAATCACAGCATGGTCGCGCGGAAGATAATGCGGCCTACATCTAACTGTGATCAACTCCACGGCAGCTGAACAAAGCCTTTTTATCACAGCACAGTTCGTGCACCAATCTTTGTGTACGTAAATACAAACACCGCCGCCTCGCGTTTTCCCCGTAGTTTTAATGCACCGGTCCGTTCTGAAGAAGAGCCGGTCGTCCAGCTCGTAAACAAAGTCTGGAGTGTCCTCAGAAATCCATGTTTCCGTAAGACAAAGCACGGAGCATCTTCTCATCTCCTCCGACGTGGTCACCCTCAAACGAAGTAGATCCATCTTGTTGTCGAGCGAGCGCACGTTAGACAGAAAAAGAGCCGGCATCGAGGGTTTACCGGTTTTAGCGTCTGCTCGCATTCTCGTCATAATTCCTACACGGCAACCCCTCTTCTTTCCACGAGAGCACCGCTTCCTTTTCTTTTCCCTGGAGCCTGGAGCCTTTTCCCTGGAGCACATCTGCTTCCAGAAGGACGTTTTTAGCAGGTCCAATCTTCCGAGCTCTGATTTGAGTTCGTTGCTGATTTCAGCTGTGCCCTGTGGTAAATCCGCTCTGATTCTTAACAGATCAGTTCGGCTGTAATTCACCCGCAAAAAACGCGCAGAGTCAGGTACAAAAACACTATTAAAATTACTAAAAACTAGGGGTGAACCGGGAGCTCGTGAAGCTGCGGCTGCACTGAGCGCGGCCATCTTGCTTATAACATATATCATGAAAATGACAAAAGTTATTCTTTTGATTACATTTGAATAAAATCAAAGATAGAAATAGTCTCTTTTGGTGACTATGTTCTCAGATTACAACTAATGGAATAATTTGTAGTAAATGTCTTGCTTTACTGAGAGGTCAGTAAAGGTCATCAACAGTTCAAAAATACACAGGTGTATCAAAGTGGACACGGTCATGCCCACTACAAGCTAACATTAGCTTCGGATTCGGCAGGTCTCATGCTAAAAGGAGCAGCAAATTACGGCGCGCTCAGACGGGTTTCGGTAAGTTATCTTAAGCTGACACTAAGAGTAAGTCAAATGAGTAATAAAAAAAGAGCTAATTTTAAAACAACAACACATTACAGATACTGGCTGTTGCAGAGGGCGTAAACAGATCTTTGAAGGGCGTGGACTTCAGAACTCAGTATCAGAAACCGGTCGTTCAAAACGAAAGTTAAAAATGGCAGAATTAAAAAGGGTATAATTAATTATCTAAGAATTATTTTGTGTATTAAAATTAATTAATATTGTCAAGATAGCACACAGACATAACATAAAAATTTTAAAGACCTATATGTGGTCTCCTTTAAGATCAGGGGTCCGTTTCTCCCAACCACACCCCTCCAGGTTTCACCGTCATTGCCCATGTGAGCGTTGAAGTCCCCCAGTAGAACAAGGGAGTCCTCAAGAGGTACACTCTCCAGTACCCCCTCCAAGGACTCCAAAAAGAGTGGGTTAACTGAGCTGCTGTTTGGTGCATAAGCACAAACAACAGTCAGAACCCATCCCACCACACGTAGGTGGAGGAAGGCTACCCTTCTCGTTCACCGGGGTGAATCCCAATGTACAGGCGCCAAGATGAGGGGCAGTGGCGGTTTTGGGGTGGGGCCAACACGGGCCAGTGCCCGTGTAACACGGAACCTGGCCCTCCCTGTGGCCCGCCCTCCGGGCACAACATTCTAGTCGGACCTTTTAGTGCGTTGTACCACTGCGAACGGCGAAAAGAAGAGCGCAAAGTTACCGAACGTCATCCACGAGTACCACTACGAACAATACAAGGTAACAATTCTGGTCAAGAAATTATGTTGGCTATGAATTATAATAGCAGCCTATCAGACCAGCCGTTTATGTTGCATGCTTCTAGCTAACGCTGGTTATCTTACCACAACACACAAGCTAACTATGCTTCTAGCTAACGTTAGTTATCTTACCACAACACACAAGCTAACTATGCTTCTAGCTAACGCTAGTTATCTTACCACAACACACAAGCTAACTATGCTTCTAGCTAACGCTAGTTATCTTACAACAACACAAGCAAGCTAACTATGCTTCTAGCTAACGCTATTTATCTTACAACAACACACAACCAAGCTAACTATGCTTCTAGCTAACGGTAATTATCTTAGAACAACACACAACAAAGCTAACTTGTGTTAAAAATATTCAGTTGCTGAAGTGTTGTATTTTCCTCTCCATGCATGTTTGTCTATAGTGCAAAATGAAGAGAAAGAAGGACATTACATCTTATTTCTGCACAAGAAAGACGAATAACTGTGAGGCAGACATTGAGACAGAACCAGATGATGGAGGTGTTGAGGGAGCTGAAGAAAAGCTAGTTGAGAGCCCCACACAGTCAGAGGACTTGGAAGACACTGGTTTTCAAAGAGAGGGCACAGGGACGGAAAGAGAGACACATGAAGATCCTGAAATGGAGACAGCTGAGACTGAGATACAAGCAGCATGTGAGACACAGACGGAGAATATTTGTGTATCCACAAGCACTGGACCATCAGGTTTGTGATGTTCAAAAAAAAAAAGTGTTTGTTAATGTTAATTTAACAAGGAAAAATCATGAGCTCAGTCAGAGATGAAGGTAAGCACCCTCAGTTAGCCGGCTGACTTTTCTGATACAAGTTGAGTTTGAATGAAATATTATTGTTGGCTTTGTTATAAAATAGTCAAGAAATCTAGCTTTAGCTTATTTGCAGTCTTGGTCCTTGGTCAGGTTTTAGAATTCAAGGAAAGAATGTACTGATCTCAAAAATGCAATTAATGCAAATAACATTAATAAATAAATACAGTGAATCAATTTAGACGTGTGTGTGTGTGTGTGTGTGTGTGTGTGTGTGTGTGTGTGTGTGTGTGTGCTTTGCAGTTTATATGCAGTGTCCATGCAGATTACTGGTATATGTTAATTTACATATATTTGGTTTTGCTTTCTCCACAGACATCAGCAAATGTAAAGAAGATCCACCGATGCAGCCGGACCTAAAGTTGTTTCCAAGAACCTTGATGGGGGACAGAAGGAGGAGCTTCAAAGCAGCTTGGTATCACATTCACCCCTGGCTTGAATATTCACAACACTTGGACTCTGCGTATTGTTACCCTTGCAGACATTTTAGCCCTCCCAACAGCCCAGACACTGTGTTTGATTCCCCAGTTGGTTTTAAAAACTGGAAGAATGCATCTTACAAAGAGGCGGGGTTTGCATTGCATGTGAGGTCTGAGCGCCATAAACAAGCCATGGTTACATGGAGGGAGTATCAGAAAGCTACAGCAGCTAATGCAACACTGGTCAATGTCTTAAACAAGGAGCACAACAGACAAGTTAAAGAAAATCGTGAATATATAAAAACAATAGGGGAAGTGCTTTTACTTACTGCCACTCAAAATTTAGCTCAAAGAGGCATAATGAGTCTGCAGACTCAGACAATAAAGGGAACTTCAAGGCAATTTTGGAAACGATTGCTAACCACGACAAAGCTATTAAAAAACGGTTGACTTCCATTCATAATGCAAAGTATACCAGCAAAATCATTCAGAATGAGGTTCTGGACTGTTTAGCAGACATGGTTCGAACTGAAATTACAGAGGAAGTGAAAAACAGTGAGGTTTTCAGCATCATAGCAGACGAAACAAAAGATGTAAAGAAAAAGGAACAGATCTCTCTTGTACTAAGGTACTACTACAATGGAGCTATCAATGAAAGTTTTCTACATTTTGAGTCTGCAGAGAAGCTTGATGCAGCAGTGAGAAAATAATCTACATACTGGAAAAACATGGTCTACAACAAAAATCTCGTAGGCCAAGCTTATGATGGTGCCTCTGTTATGAGCGGTAGGCATTCTGGGGTACATGTGAGGATCAAAGAGGACGCAAAATATGCTTTTTACATCCATTGCACTGCCCACTGTCTAAATCTAGTTTTAGTAGATACAGTCAAAGCTGTAACAGAGGTAGAGGAGTTTTTCTACTTACTAGAAAAACTATATGTGTTCACATCTGGATCAGCTGTCCATCCTAAATGGCTAGCTATACAAACAGAGATGTACGAAGGTGCACCAAGAGAGCTCCAGCGTTTAAGTGACACTCGTTGGGCATGTCGATTTATAGCTCTGCGTAACATCATGGATAGACTGCCTGCCCTTAAGAGCTTACTGCAAGAAATTGCCCGAGAACATAATGGTGAAAGATCTGTTCAGGCAAGAGGTCTGCTGGAACAGATAAATCTAGAATTTATTGTGCATCTTGTTACACTCCGTAAAGTGTTTGGAGAAACAAAACTTATGTCTGATATGCTACAGTCTTCAACACTTGACATTTCAAAAGCTGTGGATTTAGTTGAAGCTTTAGTTCAGACATTGAAAGATTTCAGGCAGGAGTCATTTTTTGATCATGTGTGGGATGTGTGTGTGGGTTTTGAGAAACTGGTCATGTCTCACATCAAGACAACCGTCATCAACGAGGACCCTCATCAGTATGTATACCGCGAGAACCGATCAACAGAGGACGCCATCTCCTCTGTGGTCCACACTGCTCTCACCCACCTGGATCAGAAGGACTCATACGTGCACATAATTTTTGTGGACTTCACATCTGCCTTCAACACCATGATCCCCCAAACTCTGATAGACAAACTATCCACACTTGGACTAAGCCCCTCCATTTGTAACTGGGTACTAGACTTCTTAACAAACAGACCACAGTCAGTGAAGATCCACAACTTCTCCTCCTCCACCATAACCCTCAGCACTGGCTCTCCTCAAGGATGTGTGCTGAGCCCTCTTCTGTTCACTCTGCTCACATATGATTGTACAGCCACACATCCAGGCTGTCATATTGTTAAGTTTGCAGATGATACAGCGGTGGTGGGATGCATCACAAACAATGATGAGTCCAGCTACAGACAGGAGGTGGAACACCTGGAGAGCTGGTGCAAAGAGAATAATCTTCACATGAATGTGAAGAAGACAAAGGAGATGATTGTGGACTTCAGAAGGAACAAACACACCCACACCCCACTGAAAATAGGTGGATCTGCAGTGGAAGTGGTCTCCAGCTACAAATACTTGGGTGTACACATGAATGATAACCTCAGCTGGAGCAACAACACCACCAGCCTGATCAAGAAAGGTCATCAGAGACTCTACTTCCTCAGACGGCTGAGACGAGCTGGTCTGAGCAGCCCAGTCCTCACCTCCTTCTACAGGTGTGCAGTGGAGAGCATCCTGTGCTCCAGCATCAACGTGTGGCATGGAGGCTGCACAGCTGCAGAAAGAAAAGCTCTACAGAGAGTGGTGAAGGCTGCACAGAAGATGTTGGAGTCAGTCTCCCCACCATCACAGACATCTACACCTCCAGATGCAGGAAGAGAGCCACCTGCATCATGAAAGACCTCACTCACCCAGCACACTCACTCTTTGCCCCACTCCCCTCAGGACGGAGGTTGAGGAGCATCAAATGTAGAACCACTAGACTGAGGAACAGCTTCTACCCTGAGGCTGTTAGACTCATGAATAAATAAATAATAAGAATAATCACTGTGAAATATCACATCATGCTGATGCTGATCTGTTTTCTTGTTGCTGTGTTCATCTGTGACCATCTGCTCATACAGACTCATGTTCGTGCTGCTGTTTATAATGATGTTTTTCTACTACATTAGGGCTTAGTGTATTACTAGTTGATGTTTTTCTTAGTTAATCCTAGATGTTATTACTGTTTTTCTCTTGCATTTGTTGTTGGATGTAACTGGGACCCTGTGTACATAATCTCGTTTCATCACATGTACCACATGCGGTGCAAATGACAATAAAGACTCTCTGACTCTGGATGAAGTGTTGAATATTTTTGGGCAGTGTGATTCAACACCACCAGCTGCAAAACGCCAAAGAACACTAAGCTCTAAACTCAGCGAGCACTGTGTACTGACCACTGTTGGGCAGAGAGAGTCAGAACAAGATAAAGACGGGTTTCGTACAAACTTTTTCTACCCCGTCATTGATCTCATGCTCAGTGAGCTTGAAAGACGATTTTCTAGGAGAAACTGTGATATGATGAACAGCATCCATGCTCTAAATCCCCAAAAAGATGCATTCCTGAAAGAGACCGCTCTGTTTTCATTTGCTCAGTTATTTGATTCAAGTAATGATGACCTGGGACCTGAACTACATCAGTTCAGAAGGATTTTAGACAGAAAAATTCAGACTGGGATGCAGAGACCCACTAGTACAGTAGAGTTAGTACAGTTCATCGAGCCATATAAAGAAGTGTTTTTTGAGCTCTACAGACTCTGTAAAATAGCAGTTGCGATCCCAGTGAGTACTGCATCTTGTGAACTGAGTTTTTCCACCTTAAAGCTTGTGAAAACATACCTCAGATCCACCATGAACAATGAGAGACTAAGCAATCTGGGTGTACTGAGCATCGAGTTGAGGAGGGCAAAGGCATTGAATATTGAATCATTTGTTGATCGGTTTGCCAGAAACCATCAACATCGCAGAATACAGTTGCTGCGATAGTAGGGCAGCGAATGTTATATAATTTTGGACTGAGAAACTGAACCAAGACGTCACCTAACAGTTATTTTCATTATCATTTTATTTGCTTATTAATGTATTTTCTTCAGTCTATACAAATACTGTCGGTAAAATGTTTTTTATTTTTCTCATTTGATTTTTTTTAACCATTTTCTTTAGTTTCAATGGTTAGTCACTGCTTTAAAAAATAAAAGAGTCAAGTAAGATTTCGAATCTGTGTCATCAAAACGGGTTATTCACTCAACTCACGGTCATGTGCTCATTCAGTTTGCACTACTTCTCATATTTACACTACTTTTTATATCTACACTACTGCCGATATATATATATATATATATATANTATATATATATATATTCTTTTTACTAGCCTTACTGCATATGCCACTTTACCTCTATACCAATATCAACTACCTCATACTGTGTACATTAACTTCATATGCTGCTTTGTCACTCTTTTACAAATGTCAATGCCAAAACCTTCATTTTATTTTATAGACATACTTTTCACACTTTTATACTACTATGCAAAAACTACTATGCAAAAACTCAGGACAGTATTACACTTTTATTATTTCATTTTATGCTTATGTTTATTAAATGTTTTAGTGTTTAAATGGTTACTGTTGCACCGAAGGGACAGAGAAATGCAATTTCAATCCTGTGTATGTCCTGTACATATTGCAGTTTTGACAATAAAGTTTACTTTGACTTTGACTTGACATTTTTCTCCGAGATGAACGTGCCCCTCTGACAAAACCTCTGGTCCCAGTTAAGCCCCACCAGTACAACAGGTCTAGAACCGCCACTGATGGGGGGCAATAAGTATGCCCACTTCTGCTCGACACTTCTCGCCAGGGGCAACTCCAGAGTGGCAGAGTGTCCAACCCCTCTCAAGGAAACTGGTTCCAGAGCCAGAGCCATGCGTTGAGGTGAGTCCGACTATTTCTAGCTGGAACCTCTCAACCTCACACACCAGCTCAGGCTCCTTCCCCACCAGAGAGGTGACATTCCACATCCCAATAGCCAGCTTCTCTAGCCGAGGATCAGACCGCCAGGGTCCCCGCCATTGGCCACTACCCATCCCACATTACACCCAACCCCTTTGGCCTCTCCCACAGGTGGTGAGCCCATGGGAAGGGGGACCCACATCTCCTCTTTGGGCTGTGCCTGGCCATGCTCCATGGGTAAAAGCCTGGCCACCAGGTGCTTGCCAACATGTCCCACCTCCAGGCCCGGCTCCAGAGTGGGGGCCCCGGTGACCCGCGTCTGGGCGAGGGAACATGGTTTCCATTGATTGTACTCATCATAGGGGTCTTTGGGCTGCACTTTGTCTGGCATCTCAGGGGGGAAAGCGATACACCACCAACACTATTTGTAGTAGGGGTGGTGTGCTGCTGACCTCAACTCGGGATGTCGTGTGTCGGTGGGCAGAATACATCGAAGACCTCCTCAATCTCACTGGCATGTCTTCCACTGAAGAAGCGGAGCCTGCGGACTTTGGGTCAGGCCCTCCAATCTTTGGTGCTAAGGTCACCAAAGTGGTTAAAAAGCTCCTCAGTGGCAGGGCCCCAGGGGTGGATGAGATTTGCCCAGAGTTCCTTAAGGCTCTGGATGTTATAGGGTTGTTTTGGCTTACACGACTCTGCAATATTGCATGGACATCAGAGGCAGTTCCCCTGGATTGGCAGACTGGGATGGTGGTCCACCTATTCAAAAAGGGGGACCGTAGAGTATGTTCCTACTACAGGGAGATCACACTCTTAAGCCTCCCTGATAAGGTCTATTCAGGGGTTCTAGAGAGGAGGGTCTGTCGGATAGTCAAATCTCGGATTCAGGAGAAGCAATGCAGTTTTCGTCCTGGCCGTGGAACACTGGACCAGCTCTACACCCTCAGTAGGGTCCTAGAGGATGTATTAGAGTTTGCTCAACTAGTTTACATGCGCTTTGTGGACTTTGAGAAGGCATTCAACTGCGTCGCTAGGGGAGCCCTGTGGGGGGTACTCAGGGAGTATGGGGTACCAGACTTTGACATGGGCTGTTAGGTCCTTGTACAACAAGTGTCAGAGCTTGGTCAACATTGCTGTCAGTAAGTAAGGCTCATTCCTAGTGAGAGTTGGACTCTGCCAAGGTTGCCCTTTGTCACTGATTCTGTTCATAACTTTTATGCACAGAATTTCTAGGTGCAGCCAAGGTGTTGAGGGGATCCGTTTTTTTTTTTCATTCATTCAACCTTTATTTATACAGGCTAGCCTCGTTGAGTCACGGGGACTCATTTACAAGAGGGACCTGTCTCACTCACACCAAACAACCATCCACTCTCACACTCACACCTAGGGTCAATTTAGAGTCACCAATCAGCCTAACAAGCATGTTTTTTGGTCTGTGGGAGGAAACCGGAGTACCCGGAGGAAACCCACGCATGCACGGGGAGAACATGCAAACTCCACCCAGAAAGGCCCCAGACCGGGATTTGAACCGGCAACCTTCTCACTGAGAGGCAGCAGCTCTACCAGTTGTGCCACCGTGCTGCCACTTTTTGCAGATGATGTGGTCCTGTTGGCTTCATCAGATCGTGATCTACAGCTGTCGCTGGAGCGGTTTGCAGCCGAGTGTGATGCGGCCGGGGTGAGGATCAGTTCCTCCAAATCCGAGGCCATGGTCTTGAGCCGGAAAAGGGTAGCATGCCCTCTCCGGGTCGGGGAGGAGGTCCTGCCCCAAGTGGAGGAGTTTAAATATCTCGGGGTCTTGTTCACGAATGAGGGAAAAATTGAGCATGAGATTGATAGGCAGATAGGTGCAGCGTCTGCAGTGGAGTGGGCGCTGTACCAGTCTGTCGTGGTGAAGAGAGAACTGAGTCAAAAGGCGAAGCTCTCAATTTACCGGTTTCCTACCCTCATCTATGGTCATGAGCTTTGGATTGTGACCTAAAAAACAAGATCAAGGATACAGGCGGCCGAAATTAGTTTTCTCCGCAAGGTGTCTGGACTCTCCCTTAGAGATAGGGTGAGAAGCTCGGTCATCCGGGAGGGACTCGGAGTAGAGCCGCTGCTTCTCCACATCGAGAGGAGCCAGTTGAGGTGGCTCGGGCATCTGGTTAGGATGCCTCCTGGACGCCTCCCTGGTGAGGTGTTCCGGGCATGTCCCACCGGGAGGAGACCCAGAGGAAGACCCAGGACACGCTGGAGGGACTATGTTTCTCGGCTGGCCTGGGAACACCTTGGGATTCCCCTGGAGGAGCTGCCCAAGTGGCTGGGGAGAGGGAAGTCTGGGCCTCCTTACTTAGGCTGCTACCCCCGCGACCAACTCTGGATAAGCGGAAGAAGATGGATGGATTGATAGATGAAGCTGAGTTTTTCTAATGAACAATTATGCTAATTTGACAAACAGAGTAACCAAATAATTGTCATTAAGAAAAAAGTGATTGCTGCCTCTGACATTTGCTTGTCTGTGGCAGCAGAGTGACTGATCCTGGAGAGTGGAGGGGGCAATTCTATCTACCGCTAGGTGCAATGGTGGTGGCCTAAGGTGGCCTTGGCCTTTGATCACGTCAATCATTTGAGGAAACTATACTTTTAAGTAATATAAAAATTAGGAAGCATTCATATGAGTTTGTAAGAGTTGGTTCACTGTGGTGACCCCCTTGGGCTTTCCTCCTTTCTTAAGCATTGGCAGCATGGTGGCACAACTGGTAGAGCTGCTGCCTCTCAGCGAGCAGGTCCACGGTTCAAATCCCCGTCCGGGGGTCTTTCTGGGTGGAGTTTGCATGTTCTCTCCGTGCATGCGTGGGTTTTCTCCGGGTGCTCCGGTTTCCTCCCACAGTCCAAAAACATGCATGTTAGGCTGATTGGTAACTCTAAATTTTGACCCTGGGTGTGAGTGAGAGAGGTCCCTCTTGTAAATGAGTCCCCGTGGCTCAATGAGGCTAACCTGTATAAATAAAGGTTGAATGAATGAATGAATCTTAGTTGAAATTAGTCATGTCATGCATATTATAATTTGTTATATGTCTAAAACAGGTCTCTCTTGAAAGTGAGTCCCCATGACTCAGTGAGACAAACATGTTTAAATAAAGGTTGAATGAATGTCATATATGAAGAACAAGGTAACTGGAATGATTGATTACCAAAAGTCACTTAAGCTATTAAACTTCCGAAATCCACTGGGAATAAAACAGCTGAGATGCTGCTTTGATGCTTAATATTTACTATTGAATTTACAATGATAATTTATTAATTATTTAGCTTTAAATAATTCGTGTCACAGTTGGTAGAGCTATTGCCTCTCAGCGAGAAGGTCACTGGATCGAATTTCAGCCTCGTCTTCTCTGGGTGGAGT
The DNA here is from genome assembly GCA_038048925.1 of Garcialebias charrua. NCBI lineage: Eukaryota > Metazoa > Chordata > Actinopteri > Cyprinodontiformes > Rivulidae > Garcialebias > Garcialebias charrua. Next base: position 32,356 of record JBBPBX010007481.1, read on the forward strand.
TTGCATCGGGTTTTCTCCAGTTTCCTCCGACAGCCCAAACAACATGCATGTTAGACTGATGGTAATTCTAAATTGTCTCTAGGTGTGAGTGAGAGAGTGAACGGTTGTTTGTCTCTGTGTCCCTGTGATGGACTGGAGACATGTCCAGGGTGTCCCCCACCTCTCACATCAGTGACCCCTACAACCAGAAAAGGAGGAAGCAAGTAAAGCTAATGGATGGAAGGATGCAGTTTTACTGCAAATCCAATGAGCAAGACTAACAAATTTCTATTAATTTTTTTTTTTTTTACTTAATTGTAATTTTTGTTTCATTTTACATCTGTAAATTTAAGAGTAATAGTCATTGCTGTGTTAGCTTTGGTCAATTAGTTGTGGTGGCCATCTTGAATTGAGTTAATCAGCTGTAGATATTCATTCAATGATTACTTTTGAGACTTTCATTAGAATATGTCCCCGTTCTCCGTTTGACATTTGGGGTCA